>CM061132.1:121659971-121703971 GCA_030789695.1 Scilla litardierei | reverse complement strand
AATTATTAAGTAATTAAATATTGTTTTATCCTCATGCGAATAAACTGCCAGTGATGTCTGTGATGAAAATGTCTGATGAAAATGTTGATGAGCACAATATTTCTGCATGAATTGCTAAATGTGGTTTTTGGATCGGTCGTTTAGTCCCACAGTTTATTTCCCGCATTTTTCTTTTATTTTTGAGAGAAATTGTAGTGAGGAATTTATGTAAATGTCAAAGAAAAAAGACCAACTTCCATGAAGACGGAGGCCACGCTTGAAGATGAAGATATTATATGGGACCCACGGGGTTTCCAAAGTTGTATTTTCATTTTTTAAAGCTGCAAATTTGTATAATTTGGACTGTGGACTTTTGGACTCTTTCTTGTGGGACTGGCCGATCCACACATTTAGCTTTTCGTTAAATATTGCCTCCGCATGAAAATGTTTTCTCTGATTAATTATTAATTCATGCATGTTTGTGCTCTGCTAGATAAATGGCTAATATTGCAAGCATTGATTTCGAAGTACTGGAAGCATCAGGGAGAAACTATCTAAGCTGGCAGCTAGATGTAAAGTTTCACCTGCGGGCAAAGTCCCTTATCGCTGCTGTGACTGAAAAAGAAAATGTTAGCGATATAGGGAAGGCGCAAGCCATCATCTATATTCGCCGCCATGTGGACAAGACCTTAAAGGCTGAATACCTTACGGTCGAAGATCCACTTGAGCTATGGACTGCCCTTGAGAACGGGTATAAACATCAGAAAGATGTTATACTCCCAAGGGCACGATACGAGTGGGAGAACCTGAGACTGCAGGACTTTAAGTCCATTGCTGAGTACAACTCAGCACTTTTTAGCATTACCTCACGTCTGAAGTTGTGTGGTGAGAACGTCTCAGAAAATCGCATGCTGGAAAAGATGTATACGTCCTTCCATGAAAAAGATGCGATACTCATGCAGCAATACCGTGAACGCAAGTTCATCAAGTATTCTGAGCTGCTGTCATGTTTACTCATGGCCGAGCAAAACAGAGAGCTTCTTCTCGCCACTCACAATATGCGCCCCCGGCACTGCCCCCCCACCAGAAGCTCACTATTCCTCTTCCTTCAAAAGAAGAGAGATAATAAAAGAAAAGAAAGACCACAGAAGGGGGGTTAACAGAAAAATGCCAAGGGCAAATGTGCAGCAGCAGCGAAATAATGAAAGTAAGCGGAAGTTCACGTAGCACAGAAATGACAAAAATTATGCACCCCCACCCAAGAGGGAATGGGAGGACCAGTGCCATAATTGTGGCATAAAAGGCCACTGGTCCAGCGTATGCCGAACTCCGCAGCATCTCCAGGATTTGTATAAAAAGAACAAGAAAAATAAAGCTGAAACAAACCTGATAACCTCTGATGCCCCAGTCAAGTTTTCAGCTGACAACTTCGAAAATGATGACATGCTTGATTAGCCTTTACTTTTATCTTAGCAAATTGTTTAGAACATTTCATGTTATGAGAGCTTTTACATTACGCAATCTGTTTTGAATGAAAATATTTAGACAATAAATGAATATGTCTATCTGAATATACATGTGCCTATACGTTTCATCTTTTGAAACTGCTCTCATAAATGATTAGTAGACAATAAACACGTACGATTTTTTCAATACAAAGCCCAATATCAGGGCCATATTGAAGATCCAGGGAATGCAACACTGTTGCCCCCAAACGTCACAAAAATAGAGGATGCACTAACACCTCCGAATTCCAAAAGAAACTTTCTAAGTTTCAAGGACATCCGTTTCAACGGATTCCATTTGGAAACAGCAAATGTAAATGAAAAAAAAAATTACCGTATGCAACGTCTCAAGATAAAGGAGTAAAATCCATACTTGAACGTTTTGAGAGCCTTAGAGGCCTCTACCATACGAAGATTCGGAGAAAGGAAGCGGAATTAAACGGAGCACCTGAAGTGCCCGACATCAGCCTAGTTTTTACTCTGGCATGATGGACTTGGTCACCCTGGATTTGTGATGATGCACTGCATCTCACCCCATGGGTATGCCTTGAAGAACCAGAAGATTCTTCAGAAGGGAGAATTCCCTCGCATCCCTTGCTATAAGGGAAAAATTAATTGCAAGGCCATCTCCACAAAAAGTTGAAAAAGAATCTCCACGCTTCCTCAAAAAGAATACAAGGAGATAGATGTGGATAAAATCCACTACCCCTAGTGGGCTATTTTGGTACTTTATCGTACTGATAAATGCATCCTCAGTATATTCGTACGTGTGCCTACTACAGACCCGCAACTTAGCTTTTCCAAAGCTATTGGCACAAAAATAAAAATGTTGCGGGCACATTTCCCAGACAATAAAATAAAGAAAATAAGTCTGGTTAATGTTAGGAAATATACCTTCCAGTCATTTCAAGAGACCTGCCAAGCAACGGGAATAGAAAATGAACATACAAGTGCCGCATGTTCATACCCAAAATGGGTCGGCAGAGTCACTAAAAAGTTGACTCCAATGGATTGAACGTCCATTAAATCCCGATTGCACATGGATGCATGGGGACATGCAAATTCTGCATGCTGCATCGTAAATGATAATAAGACCCTCTGGAGGTCAGAGTCTCCAATGCAACTTGCATATGGAATGCCACCGAACATTTCTCTTCGGAGAATCTTCGGTCCGCAGTTTAAATCCCCATTGCCCTAACACAGAGGACAAATATGGGTCCTCAACGTCGCCTAGGTATCTATGAAGGGTTGGACTCACCCTCAATGAAAAGACACCTAGAACCCCAAACGGGGGACGTATTTAAGGCACATCTTGAAGACTGTGATCTCGATGAGACGAGTTTCCCAAATATAGGCCCAGATACTGGAAAATCTGGCGCGAAGCAAATTATAACGTGGGATACAAAAAGTTTGACCCACTATGATCCGGTAACAATACAATGTGTAGAAGAGATCCCGAAGATCCTCCACATACAGAACACTGTTCACCAATTACTGGAATCATTTATTGACAACCGGAAGATTGTCAGATCACACATCCCTGCTGCAAAAACTCCAGCTAGGATTGACATCCCCGAGAATGGATGCAATCCACCAGCAGCAGAAGTGGCTGATCCTTAACAGAAAAGAGGCAGACCACCAGGCTCCAAGGACAGAAACTCCTGGAGACCTTAAGACAATACTACCACAGGACAATGAGCTCTTGTCCACACCATCACCCTTCCCGGAATCCACTGCAGAGGAATTGCCGGGAAAAAGTGAAATTAAGTAAATGTTGTACGTACCGGGGAGGTGTTGGACAAATAGAACATAAATTGTCGACAAATGTATTCACGTATCATATTGCCATATACATCGCAAAAGGCAAACGTAGAGATTGGCCAAAATGTGGAATGTGGCAATAAAAGATGAGCTGGACTCACTTATGAAACGTGAAATGTTCGGACTTGAAGTCCTGACATTAAAAAGGTGTCAAACCTGTGGATAAAACAAAGTATTGCACACATAAGAAAAATAAATACAAAATCGTATGCTATAAGGTACAACCTATAGCCCAAGGAAAATTTCGCTGAAACTAGGGATCGAACAAATTCAAATGAGCATGTCTCATAAATGATGCATCAGTCTCCCTAAGTTATCAAAAGCGAATACCTTACGATTTGGCGAAGGAAAATTATGGATATGCTGTTATTGGATGTTGTGACGGCATACCTTCGTGGATATCTTGTAAAGATAATTCCCACATTTCCTTAAATGGCTGAATAGACTTCGGGACGTCTATTCAAAATGAAGAAAAACAATAAGTATAACAAATAAATGTACAACCAAGAGGATCACTTGACAAGTCAATGATTCCTACTGAAGGTTGTCTTTGCATCTGTGCAAAGAACATGATTAGAGATCATAGTTGGAGACAACTAAAATCTCATCGGATCTCCTGAAGAGAAAACCGAAATGTCTGTTCAAGCCTGACTTTTAAACATGAAATAAAAAGACCTAGGCAAATATAAAGTCATGACTCATAAAATCCTGTTACAAACGCCCAGAAATGCGTTGGAGAAATTAAAAGGACCATTGTTATCCAAAATACACCTTCGGTAGTATACTTAATGGATGTACAAAAAGAACCCTTCTGATCGCTGGAAGAGGGGGAGGATATAACTGGTCCTAAAGTCCCTTATCTAAGTGCAAACATGCACTCCTGGCTAAACTGCACGCGTCCCGATATAGCAGTTGCAGTAAACTCATTAGCCAGAGATAGTTGGCACCTAAAAAGGGCCATTAGACCGGAGTTAAGCCTTCTGCGCTTCCTCCAAGGGTCGAAAGATTCGGACTTACAATATGAAGTAGCATCCTCCAATGTTTATGCAAATGCAGGTTACAGGTCCGGTCCCTATACTGATAAATCACAGAACGGGTACCCACAGTGGGATGGCCATCTACTGCAAATATGCAAAGCAACTTATGAAGGCAACATCATCCTATCAATTCCGAGATCCTCACCATTCCAGAATCACACCAATGGTGTATTTGAGGGCGCCTGGTAGTTCATCACATCCCGGTGACGACTGGGATAGAGGCTGGTTCTGTGGAGCTGACCATATAGTTTGAAGACCACATCAGAGGCGACGAAACTTAGCACACCTCTCCAGAGTTTCTGGATTCAGCAGCTGCTTGATGGTGATAAAATTTGTAATCTGTGTACATTTTCGGAATATTGTAAATAGGGGTGATGAGATAAGCCTACGAGATCTGAAAGCCTAAGAGTTTTTACAGATCAGGGGGAGTTGACAGATTTTGTACTCTTTTCCTTTAGCTATGGTTTTTCCCACTGGGTTTTCCATAGCCAAAGGTTTTAACGAGGCAAATCACATCAACTCTGAATCCTGAAGTATCCACCCCTATGTGACGCTCAGAATCCAGAAGTATTCATGAGCAGAGTCACTTGTACAAATCAGGGGGAGTTAAAGAGCTTTTGTACTATTTTTCCTTAACTATGGGTTTTCCCACTGGGTTTTCCATAGCTAAAGGTTTTAATGAGACAAATCTCACCAACTCAGGATCCTGAAGTATCCACCCCATGTGAGACTCTTCTACGCTCAGAATCCTGAAGCATTCACGAGCAGAGTCCACACCTATGGCTGGATAAGGGGGAGTGTTGTGAACGGTTATTTAACCGTAGTTGGGTGAGATTCTGGGCTATCCTAGAGATAGGCCCATATCATTGTAAGCCCATATTTGTATTCCCCAATTGCCTATAAATACAGAGCTGGGGGCTCCTCCCCCAGGTGTTGATTCATAACACATACACATTTTTATGAGCCACATCTTTGTGCCTTTTCATGTTGGGAATTAGTCCATTTTTTCATGTTGGGAATTAATTATTATTAGTTACTTATAATCATTTTTTGCATGGTAGGTATTACTTCTTTGGTTTTGTACTTTTTAAAAAATCTACCTTATTTTTATATTTCGGTCTAAATTCTTTATATTTTGATATAACCTCAAATTAGTACCAAATTTGACAAGATGATATCACATATTAACTAAAAGGTAATTTTACGTATTTTACATATAATAATTGTGTATTTACCATAACAGATTAATCTTTTGTACATTAGATACACAATTTATATTTTAAAGCATTAGATACACAATTTATATTTTAAAGCATGCTTTGTATTTTGTCTCCTAATAACGTTTCTTTTTTTCTTTGTTTTATTTTGATGTTGATTCTTATACTAATACAACCCACACCGACGAAACCGTGTATAACTTGCACTGGGCAGGTCAGTGCAAGAAATTTTTTATATGTATAATCAACATCTCTTGCTCTATCTGACTTTCTCCTCTCGCTCGCTCTCATTAACTCTAACTTCTCTAACTCTTTTTTCTTTCTAGCTCACTCTTCTCTATATCTAAATTAATGTAAAAAATTCTATATTAATTATCATCTCATTATGCTTGTGTGTGTATATGTATTATGGGTGGCAATTCGGGCCGGACTGGTCTTATAATGCCGTGTTGGCCTAGTCCGGTTTTCTTGAAGGACCGGGTCAGTTCGACCCGATAAGACTTCGGGCCATTCTGGTGCGGTTCGGACACGGTCCGATAAAAATTCGGGCCGTTCGGCCAGGTCCGATATGGTTGAAAGAATTATGTATGTGAAAGTTGGTATCATTATTCAAAGTTCATGTTTGGTCTAGTTATTTTATGGAGTAAGTATACTCCAATTAGATGTTACTAAGAATTAAATCTACGGAGGATCTTTCACATTCAAATTAAAGTAATTAACAGTATGGAGTACTATACAGTATACAATGATGAGTGCCTCTCGTCGGGTCGAGGATTATATAAAAATAGAATACAAATTGAAATAGAATATGAATTAGTACTAATTAATACGAATTGAACTATTGAAGTGGGGCGGTCAAGCAAACTCAAAAGGATTTCGTGCCGTGCCGTGCCGCCTACTGGGCCGAATAGCTTGGCCCGGGTCCAGCACGAAAATGAACTGGGCCGGGCCGGCCCGGTTCGATAAGGATTTCGGGCCAAAATTGCCGGCCCAGACACGATCTTATCGTGCCCGTGCCCGTGCCGTGCTATCGTGCCGGGCCGAAAATTGCCACCCCTAATATGTATTAATGTAAAAAATTAATCTTTAATTAATACGTTGTTTAACAAATATTATTTTCATAGGCATGCATGTTTATATATGTATGATACTATTTTGTCAAATTAAATAAATATTTTACATGTTATATATATATATATATCATATTTTGAGTATGTATAATACTATTTTGTAGTTATTATCAATAAATAATTAAAGCATGTTAACATTTATTTTTTTATTTTGGGATTTTTATAAAAATATACTTTACAACTTTATTTTTGCCCATGTCAAAAAAATTCATGGTTTCGCCCAATGTTCTAAATATCGGACCGATATCCGATATATCGGCCGCAATATTAGATTTGTTACTAGACTGATACGCTATAGGCTTATATATTACTATTTTCGATATTTGAGGAAATATCGTCGCAATATCGGGTTGCAGCTGCAAAAGCCGATATTGCGGTCGATATTTTCCTTAACAAAGTTAGCGGGTCGGTCCACTTAAAAGTGGATTCGACCCGAGTCACCCGACCCAAATCATTTACTTAAAACGATGAGGCATCGAGATTTTTGAGGGATAATCGCTTCTTTGTCCTAAATCTAATCACGACGATATGCTCCTCTCGACGATTCGGTCCTCACGCCGCTCAGCTCAGCTCTGTTCGGTGAAATTTTTTGACGACAATCAATTGAGCTTCGACGTCCGGCATTCAATGTTTGTAAGAGAGTATTTTCCGATCAAGGTGAGTCGTCAAGCCCTTTTTTAGTTTTTCATTTTTTTAAGTTTTTTTATTTTTATTCCTTCCAGTTTTGGGTTTTTTTCTGTCGATCGAGTTTTGATATCCAGTGTTCGATCTTCGCAAGGGATTTTCCGATCAATGTGACCACTTAAAGAAATATTCCACAAGTGAATGACCGGTATTCACGTTTAATGAGGTAAGTATACCCAAAATATACCTTTATTTGAGTTTCTATAGTTTATATTTTCTTAGATATATATACAGATATATATGTGTGTGTGTGTGTGTGTTATGAATAGGCCCATGAGGCCCATTGGGTATCCAGCCCACTATTGAAAGCTATAAATATGAGGGTAGGGGGCTCTTAACCCTCTACACCTATTTCTCTACTTTTCCCTTCACAACACGTTATCGGCACGATCACGCTCGTTGGAGGAGACGGCGGCTCGCGAGGAAGGAGATCCATCAATCGCTCAGATTCAAGAAGATCGTAATCTTCTCAACGGGGAGCGAAAAGGGCATCCTTCACCAACCGTCGACTAGATTCCCTTGTCCAATCTAGAGATAAAAATCAAAACTTGCTTTTCACGATTAGATCTGCATGTTTTAGGATCAAAAAGTTAAAAAAAAAAGGTAAAAATCACATTTTTATTTAGACCGCATGTCTAAAAACAATAAAAATCAGTTTTTAGCGATCTAAATGCCTGAAAAATCCGTTTTTTACCCCCGACTTTGATCCAAAAATCCGCTTGTCCGTAGGGCGAAACGGCGGCGCTTCACAAGCGTCGCCGGCAAAAAATGCCGCAGACTGCAGCCACGGCCTCAGGCCGCGGCTAACTGCCGCGGCCAGCAGCCGCGGCCTGCAGGCCGCGGCGGCCGCGCCTTGCACGGCCAGCCGTCGAGGCGACACGCCGCGGGCCCCCCTAGGGTTTTTCGGAAACCCTAACCCTAAACGGGCCAATTTTTCGGGGGAGGCTCAATTAACTCTAATGGGTTGTTTTCATGGCCCAAAAAGCCTGAAAATTAGCCCATTTACACAAACAATTTTTCTTTTTTTATTTTTGGCCCTAAAAGTCCAAAATAATTAAAGAAACTTTATAAAAAGGGTTTAAAGCGGTATACAAAACATTAAAAAAAATATATGGCTCAAAGGTAAAAAGTTTTTCAAAAACAATTTTAGCACGTCACACACTATTTAGATTATTTAATTAATCTTTACATGCCTGTGATATGATTATCTGCGTGGTTGTATGTTTTCAATATATTATCTGCGTGGTTGTATGTTTTCAATATATTATCTGCATGGATGTGCAATTAGAATATGAATTAGTACTAATTAATACGAATTGAACTATTGAAGTGGGGCGGTCAAGCAAACTCAAAAGGATTTCGTGCCGTGCCGTGTCGCCTACTGGGCCGAATAGCTTGGCCCGGGTCCAGCACGAAAATGAACTGGGCCGGGCCGGCCCGGTTCGATAAGGATTTCGGGCCAAAATTGCTGGCCCAGACACGATCTTATCGTGCCGTGCCCGTGCCGTGCTATCGTGCCGGGCCGAAAATTGCCACCCCTAATATGTATTAATGTAAAAAATTAATCTTTAATTAATACGTTGTTTAACAAATATTATTTTCATAGGCATGCATGTTTATATATGTATGATACTATTTTGTCAAATTAAATAAATATTTTACATGTTATATATATATATCATATTTTGAGTATGTATAATACTATTTTGTAGTTATTATCAATAAATAATTAAAGCATGTTAACATTTATTTTTTTATTTTGGGATTTTTATAAAAATATACTTTACAACTTTATTTTTGCCCATGTCAAAAAAATTCATGGTTTCGCCCAATGTTCTAAATATCGGACCGATATCCGATATATCGGCCGCAATATCAGATTTGTTACTAGACTGATACGCTATAGGCTTATATATTACTATTTTCGATATTTGAGGAAATATCGTCGCAATATCGGGTTGCAGCTGCAAAAGCCGATATTGCGGTCGATATTTTCCTTAACAAAGTTAGCGGGTCGGTCCACTTAAAAGTGGATTCGACCCGAGTCACCCGACCCAAATCATTTACTTAAAACGATGAGGCATCGAGATTTTTGAGGGATAATCGCTTCTTTGTCCTAAATCTAATTACGACGATATGCTCCTCTCGACGATTCGGTCCTCACGCCGCTCAGCTCAGCTCTGTTCGGTGAAATTTTTTGACGACAATCAATTGAGCTTCGACGTCCGGCATTCAATGTTTGTAAGGGAGTATTTTCCGATCAAGGTGAGTCGTCAAGCCCTTTTTTAGTTTTTCATTTTTTAAGTTTTTTTATTTTTATTCCTTCCAGTTTTGGGTTTTTTTCTGTCGATCGAGTTTTGCTATCCAGTGTTCGATCTTCGCAAGGGATTTTCCGATCAATGTGACCACTTAAAGAAATATTCCACAAGTGAATGACCGGTATTCACGTTTAATGAGGTAAGTATACCCAAAATATACTTTTATTTGAGTTTCTATAGTTTATATTTTCTTAGATATATATACAGATATATATATGTGTGTGTGTGTGTGTTATGAATAGGCCCATGAGGCCCATTGGGTATCCAGCCCACTATTGAAAGCTATAAATATGAGGGTAGGGGGCTCTTAACCCTCTACACCTATTTCTCTACTTTTCCTTTCACAACACGTTATCGGCACGATCACGCTCGTTGGAGAAGACGGCGGCTCGCGAGGAAGGAGATCCATCAATCGCTCAGATTCAAGAAGATCGTAATCTTCTCAACGGGGAGCGAAAAGGGCATCCTTCACCAACCGTCGACTAGATTCCCTTGTCGAATCTAGAGGTAAAAATCAAAACTTGCTTTTCACGATTAGATCTGCATGTTTTAGGATCAAAAAGTTAAAAAAAGGTAAAAATCACAGTTTTATTTAGATCAGCATGTCTAAAAACAATAAAAATCAGTTTTTAGCGATCTAAATGCCTGAAAAATCCGTTTTTTACCCCCGACCTTGATCCAAAAATCCGCTTGCCCGTAGGGCGAAACGGCGGCGCTTCACAAGCGTCGCCGGCAAAAAATGCCGCAGACTGCAGCCACGGCCTCAGGCCGCGGCTAATTGCCGCGGCCAGCAGCCGCGGCCTGCAGGCCGCGGCGGCCGCGGCCTGTCGCCACCACGGCGGCCGCGCCTTGCACGGCCAGCCGTCGAGGCGACACGCCGCGGGCCCCCCTAGGGTTTTTCGGAAACCCTAACCCTAAATGGGCCAATTTTTCGGGGGAGGCTCAATTAACTCTAATGGGTTGTTTTCATGGCCCAAAAGCCTGAAAATTAGCTCATTTACACAAACAATTTTTCTTTTTTTATTTTTGGCCCTGAAAGTCCAAAATAATTAAAGAAACTTTATAAAAAGGGTTTAAAGCGGTATACAAAACATTAAAAAAAATATATGGCTCAAAGGTAAAAAGTTTTTCAAAAACAATTTTAGCACGTCACACACTATTTAGATTATTTAATTAATCTTTATATGCCTGTGATATGATTATCTGCGTGGTTGTATGTTTTCAATATATTATCTGCATGGATGTGCAATTAGGCTATGTTTTTAGGGATCAGCCAGGTTTCCGACATCTTTAATTTCCTGCAATTTTTTTCTTTTGAGATAAATTTGTAAGTGAGGATATAAATGTAAAAAGAAGACCGAAGGACACCAAAAAGGAGCTGAAGGCGTATGCACAAAGAAGATATGGGCTTCTCTCTGAAGTTCCCGAGTTGTATTTTATTCTTTCATGCAATTTTTGATGTAACTTCGGACGGTATTTCTTTTTATTTCGGTGTCGGCTAGCTGATCCCCATAGTCCTAAGTTATTTTCTTTTTTCACTGCTTATACATTAATTGCGTGGATGTTAATTATTTTTTTTGGTTCAACTGAAAGCTTGGAAAGCCGGCCCGGAGGCCAGGCTGGCAGCCCGGGTTCGAAACCCGGGGGAGCCACCTACACTAAGGGGAGGGGGATATATATCATATATAGGGGAGGGGGAGGGCTCGAACCCGGGATCTCACACTGAGGTCCCGGGTTCTCATCCGGCTGCCACAGCGCCAAACGCGCTCGGCGATGTTAATTATTTTTCATACCATGTTTAATGTTACAATGAAAATGTCAAAAAGCATGCGTGAATGTTAATCTTTGTTAATTATTCACATTATGAAACCGTCAAAAAGCATGTATGTTAAATTTCCTTTAATAGATCCATGCTATGATAAATGTTTAAAATACATGCGTGGATGTCTATTTTTACTCAGTTTTAATGATACATGCTGTTTTTATATATTGCTAGATCATTCAATGGCCAGACTTGAGAATGTCGACTTTTCGGTCCTGAAGGCCGACGGGTCAAACTACCTGAGTTGTCAGTTGGACCTGAAGTTCCATCTGCGCTCTCATGATTTCAGTCTCACAACGACTGAGAAGGCAACAACAAATACTGCCTCAGCCGACAAGGATGCTTCAAAAGAAGCACCTCATACAGAGGAAGTTTCTGATATATTAAAGGCGAAAGCCATTATATATATCAGGAAACATTTAGACTCGACCCTGAAGGACGAGTATCTTACTGTAGAGGATCCTTACGAGCTGTGGGACGCACTCGAGGAGAGGTATAGGCATCAGAGAGATGTCATACTCCCCCGTGCGCAGTACGAGTGGACTCATCTCCGCATACAGGATTACAAATCCGTAGCGGAGTACAACTCAGCACTCTTCCGTATCACCTCACGCCTGAAGTTGTGCGGTGAAACGGTGACGGAGAAAATGTTGCTGGAAAAGACGTTCACGTCTTTCCACGAGGACATGATCCTTATGCAACAATACCGTGAGAGGAAGTTCACGAAGTACTCTGATCTGCTTTCATGCCTGCTTATGGCTGAACAGAACAGAGACCTGTTGGTTGCCACTCACAACCTGCGCCCTCCTGGCTCCGCTCCACTGCCACCTCCTGCAGAGGCACACTTCCAGTCTTCCCAGAAGAAGAAGATGGACAAAAAGGCAAAATTCCAGAAATGGAAAGAACAAAAGCAGCGGAAGAAGGACACTCCCCCAGCTCCTCCTCAGAACTAGAAGTTCGCGGAAAAGAAGCAAAAGAGGATGTCCAACAAAGGTGGCACTCCCAAGAAAGACTGGGAGGATAAGTGCTCCAAATGCGGAATGACGGGCCACTGGTCCAGAATTTACCGCACCGCGAAACACCTCCAGGATCTCTACCAGGCAAGCCTCAAGCCTCGAGCTGAGACAAACCTGATTGAGAGCGCAGCGTTGCCAGAGACCTCATGGACTCCTGAAGACTTCATGGGAGATGACACTCTCTAGTTTTGGACCATTTCTATGTACTAGCAATGTATCTTCTTTTTATGCATCGTATCTAGTTTTTATTCCATGTCAAACAATATTTTGAGCATTTTTTATGAAAGTAGACCCTTTTTTTCATATTATTTACTGCTTGAATGTCTTTCTTTATATAGATATGGAATTAATCTGCCTAGTGGACAGTTCATCGACGCACTCGATCCTTCAAAACATAGACTACTTCACGAGCATAAGTAGCTATTCTGGTCCACTGAGAACAATCTCAGGAACAGCTAACATAATCGAAGGATCAGGGGAATCATATTGCTCCCTGGTAACACACAAATCACACTTAAAAATGCGTTATACTCCCCTAAATCTATCCGACCTCCTAAGCTTTAAAGATATCCGTTTAAACGGATATCACTTAGAGACGGTCGAGGAATATAAAAGGTAATACTTGCTTGTAACGTCTCTTACAAATGGCTCAAAAACCATTGTGGAACGTTTCAAGGGACTCCCCTCGGGACTCTACCAAACAAGTATACAAACTCCAGAAACATCCATGGCGGAGCACCTGCAGTGCCCCCCAAACACTAGAATTCCAAATCTGGCACAATAGACTGGGACACCCTGGATCTTTTATGATGTACCACATCATAAAAAGCTCCAGGGGTATAGACTTGAAGAACATGAAGATTCTTCAAAAAGGCAAATTCCCATGTCCACCCTGTTACAAGGGTAAACTGATTACAAGACCCTCCACTGAAAGTGGACGTGGAGTCTCCAAGCTTTCTGGAAAGAATCCACGGAGACATTTGTGGGTCGATACACCCATCAAGTGGTCCGTTCAGGTACTTTATGGTCCTGATAGACGCATCTACTAATTGATCACATGTGTTTACGGTCCACCCGTAACCTAGCACTATCTAAGCTTTTAGCTCAGATAATCAAGTTACGGGTCCACTTCCCCGACTACTAGATAAAGAAACTTCGTCTGGACAATGCAGGGGAGTTTACGTCACAAGTCTTTCTAGTTTATTGCCAAGCTCAGGGAATTGAAGTCGAACATCCTGTAGCACATGTTCACACCCAAAATGGGTTAGCAGAATCTCTAATTAAGAGACTGCAATGGATTGCTCGTCTATTATTACTTCAATCCAAGATGCCAGTGAATGCGTGGGGTCATGCAATTTTGCATGCTGCATCTTTAATAAAATTAAGACCTTCTGGAGGTCAGTCATCTTCTCCAATGCAACTAGCACTTGAAGCCCCACCAATTGTCTCACACTTGAGAATATACGTCCCTATAGCATCACCACAAAGGACAAAGATGGGTCCACAACGTCGCCTAGGCATTTATGTTGGGTTTGACACCCCCTCCATAATTAGATTCCTAGAACCCCTTACGGGAGACGTTTTCAAGGCACGTCTAGAAGACTGTGAATTCGATGAAACATTGTTTCCAAGACTAGGCTCACAGACAAAGATGCCCGAAGCTTCAGAATGTATCACTTGGGATACAAAGACATTATGTCACTTTGATCCGCCCACAAGCCAGTGCGTGGAGGAGGTCCTGAAGATTCTCCACATCCAAAACATTGTCCATCTCTTGCCGGACAAATTTACTGACAACTAGAAGATTGTCAAATCACACGTCCCTGCTGCTAACACTTCAGCTAGGATTGACATACCACAAAATGGATGCAATCCGCCTGCAGCAGGAATGGTTGGACCTCTCAAAAAGAGAGGGCGACCACCGGGATCCAAGGACCAAGTCCCTCGAAAGAGTAGGACCCTTGGCAATGGTAAACAAATACCACCACAGGATGCTCCTATAAGCCCCAGTGTTCTAAAAAGCGGTTTCATTATGCACGCGGTCTAGGAGCGCATAACGCATAAGCGGATTATGCGGCCGATTATGCGGATTATGCGGTTTATGCTAAAATGAATATTTTAGTAAATAAATAAGCAATAAGTTTATGTGTATGTGTTTTTGTGTATATTAAAATAAAAATATATTAAAAGATAGGAATAAGGAAAAAATCATGTCAACTTTTAAAATATGGATTAATTCATACTAAAACACCATCACCATCAAGACGTTCAATACATAAAATAACTAAAGTTTAACGTCTAAAGCAATCTACATCCAAAACATAAATATTCAGTTTTACGTCCAAATCAAAAGCATGTCAAACACAAGGACTTTGAAATTAAAAACGGATTTTTATGCTTTACAGGTCGAGTTTTTTACAGGCTTGAGATTTTTTAGTTGCCGATTATGCGCCCGCATATTCGCATATGCGGGCGCATAACATTTAAGCGGGCGATTATGCAGCCGACCGCATAATTCAACCGCATATCTAATTATTTATGCGGCCAGAGGCCGCATCCTTATATGCGGGCGCATATGCGGGCGCATATAACTTGTTTTAGAACACTGATAAGCCCTGCTATCCAATCTCTCTCAAACTCTCATTAAGAGGAAAACCCGGGAGACAATGAAGTTTCGATACACTATGTACGAACTAGGGAGTATTGGGACAGAAAGAGCACAACCATAGATGACACATTTGCGTGTAATATTGCCATCAATGTCGCGTACTACGACGATGATATTGAACCACGCTCTCTGACAGAATGTCAAAGCAGAGATGATTGGCCAAAGTGGAAAGCGACAATAGGAGTGGAGTTGGATTCACTCACCAAACGTAAGGTCTTCGGACCCATAGTCCAAACACCAAAATGTGTAAAACCTGTGTGTTATAAATGGGTATTTGTTAGAAAACGAAATGAACAGAATGAGATCGTTCGCTACAAAGTAAGCTTGTAGTGCAGGGTTTTACCCAACGTCCAGGGGTGGATTTTGAAGCCACATACTTCCCGGTCATGGACGCGATCACCTTCCGATTCCTTATTGGCTTAACAGCCCAAGAGGGTTTAGATATGCAACTCATGGACGTGATTACTGCATACCTATATGGCAACCTAGACCGAGACATCTATATGAGATTGCCTGACGGTTATTCTTTGCCTGCAGCACTAAAAGAGAGATAATGTGACATCTACTCAGTGAAACTGCAAAGATCATTATATGGTCTAAAACAATCTGGAAGGATGTGGTATAACAGACTGAGCGATTTCCTTGCAAAACAAGGATTCGCAAACGACCTAGTCTGTCCTTGCATCTTTATAAGAGCAAAGGCAACAGGATTTGTAATCATAGCCGTCTATGTAGACGACTTGAACCTCATCGGATCTCCTGAAGAGATCGCAGAGATTTCTAGAAGCTTAACAGAAACCTTCGAGATGAAAGACCTCGGAAAGTCAAAATTCTGTTTAGGTCTTCAAATAGAGCATCTTAATGATGAGATCCTGTTACATCAGTCAACTTACACATCGAACTTATTGAAAAAGTTTCAGATGGATAAGTGCCCCCCAGCACTCCAATGGTCGTCAGATAATTGGATGTACATAAAGACCCCTTCCGGCCGCTGGAAGAGGGGGATGAAGTACTAGGCCCCGAAGTGCCTTAGCTAAGTGCTATCGGTGCACTCCTTTACCTGGCTAACTGCACTCGCCCTGACATAGCATTTGCAGTCAACTTACTAGCCAGATATAGTGCTGCACCTACACAGCGGCACTGGGCCGGAGTTAAGCATCTTCTGCGCTACCTCCAAGGGTTCATAGACTTGGGTCTATTCTACAGGAAAGGGGCATCAATTGGTTTAGTTGGTTATGCTGATGCAGGATACAGGTCCGATCCTCATACAGAGAAGTCTCAGACATGATACATGTTTACTTATGGCGGCACATCCATATCCTGGAGATTTGTAAAGCAGACCATGACGACCGTCTCATCCACTCACTCAGAGCTCCTAGCGATCCACGAAGCAAGTAAGGAGAGTTTTTGGCTACGCTCTGTGATCCAGCACATCCTCACCTCCACCGGCCTGATGACCGGCGTTCTTGCGCCTACTCCACGTCATGAAGACAATGCAGCATGTATAGCCCAGCTACAGGACGGCTACATAAAAGGCGACAAGACGAAGCATATCTCCCCCAAGTTCTTCTGGACGCACGACCTTCAGAAGCAGAAGCAGATTGAGGTACAGAAGATCCAATCATGTAATAACTTGGCGGATTTGCTTACCAAATCTCTGCCTACTAGTATCTTTGAGAAACTTGTATATGGGATTGGGATGAGGAGAGTGAGTAAATGTAAACTGGGTCAGGATGAGAGGACTATGAACTCATAGATACATATGAAACTGATGTATAGATTCATAGGAAATCTGCAAGCCTGAAGCTTGGTCAGATGAGGGGGAGTCAACCGCAGAGTTGTACTCTTTTCCCTTGGCTACTGGTTTTTCCCACAGGGTTTTCCGTAGTCAAGGTTTTGACGAGGCAACCTCGTTGACTCAGGATCCTGAAGTATCCACCCCTAGACACATCCCTAAAATAGGAGAAGTTATGGATTAACTGTTCTTTATTTAACAAGGCAGTTATCCTAACTCGGATCCTGAAGAATCCACCTCTTATTCAATGTTGGTTGGATAAGGGGAAGTGTTATGAATAGGTCCATGAGGCCTATTGGGTATCCAGCCCACTATTGAAAGCTATAAATATGAGGGTAGGGGGCTCTTAACCCTCTACACCTATTTCCCTACTTTTCCCTTCACAACAATATGCTTTTATTTGACATCAATTTAGCCTCTGATATGACACTTCGATATTTAGTCAATATCCCCGATATTCATATTTAACAAGAGAAGTATAATCAAAACATACTTTTATTTGAGTTAGTATAATTTACATCTTCTTAGATACATCTATGCTTACATATGTAATCATTTTAAGCATTTGATATGACACTTCGATATTTAGTCAATATCCATGATATATTCAATCCAATATCAAATTTCCTAGGCCGATACACGACCGATATCCGATATTTAGAACACTGCTCAAGACTCCCAACAGTAGTCTCGCCTTTTGGGTCCTGCAATCCTTCTAGCAGTCCATCGCAGCTAACTTCATCTTTCTTTAGATCTTGCTTTATCATCTCCTTCTCGGGCAGATGGTGGCGATTGATTTCTGAAATTTTCTTTAATAGTTGACTACTCGTCGTCTCAAATAGTTGCTTCATCGTGGCTTCGAATCTATCCATCGTGTTCATAAGGGACTCAAAAGTATCCACCTTTTTCGTCGTCATTGATTCCTAGATCGGTGTTCTGATACCAAGTTAATAGGGGTTTCTAGTGTTTTTGGTGATAAAAATCTAATTTTTTGTGGAAAGATGTAATTTTTAGGGTAGAAGAGGGATTTTAAGGCTAGCGACTGGATTTAGGCGGAAGATTGGATTTTATTGATAATAAACTGAAATACATGGGTATGTGACCTCTTTTGAGAGGAGAACCACTATCCCAAGCTTCGATTCGAGAGGAAGCCACACTTTCCCACTAGATATAAAGGATTTATCCCTAAACTCTATCAATTTCTTCATGAACTCACATCAAAGACACTCACTACTTATATATAATAAACTCCTAATCAGCCGGCGTCCTTACTTTACTAAAATACCCCCTACCTATGGGTTTCAGACTAAATTATAGATTTGCTCTTGGATCATCAAAATTATAAAAACACCACGGTGTCTAGATTTACAGTTCTATCATTATATCTAAAGATTACTATTTTGCCATTGAGTGCGATCTCATAATTATGCAACTAACATTTTTAATCTTGTGCTAGAGCATTAATGATCCATAAGCTTTTCTTAAATGACACAACACTTTCTTTTCTTATCGAAGTTTGTGGGTTTCTATCTTTTCCTTCGCATTGTGCTAAGGGATTTTCAAATTAAATTGTACAGGGCTCAAATTCATCATGCAACGATTATGATTCATGCGCATAGATATTATGGTCGGCCAGAGCATATGGATGATAATGGTTGTAGAGGTTCGTTGTGATTCAGGTGCATGGATCAAGTCCATTCTTCATTTATCGGAGTTCTTTCTCTCACTATGGTGGGAGTTATTTTTTTTCCTTTAGGGCTATGATGTAAGCATAAGAGCCTTTCGTAAAAAAGAATCGTGTTTACATGATTATAGCATGGATAGTCTTGATAGTCTTCATTTACCACTGCTACAAAACCTTAACGATGATGTGTTGCTACACGGATAGAAAAGTAGGCATATCATTATGACTTATGAGGTTCATATTTCATTTTTATGTTGTACAAAATGGTTGGAGCAAACATACAAGCAGATGGGGTGTGCTTATTTTAAACATTGGGCAAAGTATTAACAATTGAAGACTGGTTGGGAAAAAGACTATAATCATGTCTAATGTTTGGTGGAGAAGGGTAAGGACGCTGAATGGGTGCAACTCTTGAGGATATTGGCCTCATATCTTGAATCCATCAATCAGCAATTTGCTTATAATGTCGTGTGTGTTGAATGATGTAGAGGAGGATATGAAAATCTTTTTGGTCAGTGACTTGTACCAACCTTAGTATTGGTTGCAGAGACAACAAGAGAGGTTTTATAGCTGGCTATTGCCTAGAGATCATCCATATTTTCAATATTTCCATTATAGGATCACGATAACATCCAAGCTAAATATTCAATCCTATCATGTTATGTGGATATTTTAAAGTGGGTGCAAGACAAGATAAGGTTGAGATGTTTTAACTTTTTAAGTACAAAAACATGTCAGATGCATCAAGGGCGTGCTTTCCAAGGCATGTCTATGAAAATATTAAGCCATACAAGTGCACCTTGTGGATGTGCATGTAGGATACTAGGGGTTAAACCAAGGTTTAAGCTTTCGACCGAAACCGTTGAGTTTGGGCCATTTCATACCGATTTTGGTCGAGACCGTTATGAAACTTGGCCAAAATCTTGGTTCGGACCGAAACAAAAAACCTTAAGAAAATTCTCAAAATAGAAGCAGCAATAGCAAAAACAGAAAAAAATAAAGGCAAAATTCAAAAAAGGAACAAAAGAAGAAGAAGAAGAAGCAAAGGAACTTACTTGGCCTTGATCTCAACGGATCATCAATGCCGTTGTCGTCGTGTCGTCACCGTCATCATCCACGTCATCTTCATCGTTATTGTCGATCTCTTCATTATTGCCGTCGTCTCCGTCTTCGTCTTCGTCATCTTCGCTTCCTCGCTTTGAGATCGAGATCGTTGAGAAATCACCAAGAGATCGAGATCGTTGAGAAATCACCGAGAGAGAGAGAGAGAGAGAGAGAGAGAGAGAGAGAGAGAGAGAGAGAGAGAGAGAGAGAGATCACCGGTGAGATATTTTATGAGAGAGAGAGAGAGAGAGAGATCACCGGTGAGATATTTTATGCGAGAGAGAGAGATCATCGGTGAGATATTTTATGCCCGAGTGCTTCTTGTCATATTACGAATTGTCACATTACAATTATTTACAAAGTGCCATTAGCTTTTACAGAAGGAATAGCATGTGTAGGTAAAGAAGTATGTTGAGCCACATTGCATATTTACTAAATATATTCCATTTAATTACGAGTTTGTCCTCCCCTTTTGTGTACACCAAAGGGAATGTCAAACTCGTAATTAAAGAGATTTTGTTTAGCCGAATGCGTACTGTGACTAGCAGCACTTGATGGGTTTTGGGGTTTTAAGTAATATTACTTATAATATCTTCAACAGAACGGAATGGCAAACTAATATTACAAGTTAATTTTATTTACAAGTTAAATTAAAAAAGGAAGGACAAACTATTAACCGAAATGAAACCCAACTCTGAATCCACTGAAACGAGTGGAAGCTGAATGAAACCTAAAATTTCCGAAAGACCAACTCCGAAAACTTAAACCGAGATGACACTTTCTGCAATTTTGACCCGTCAGGGGTGTTTTCATAATTTTTAGTTTTCTAGGGGTTTTTGTAATTTTCTGTTTTATGGTTATTTATGGAATTTTGTATTTTCAATTTATTATTTATAGGGGTCTAGGAGAATTAGAAAGGTGTCGAATCGCGTTGAATCTTGAGAGGAGATTCTTTTGTGGGAGGTGGTGGTTTCGCCTCGAATAAAGCTTGGAAGAGTGGTTCACTCCTCGAACGTGGCCAAGGGAGAGCAAGTTTCACTTGAAAGAAATCAACTATCTTTTGTATCCTTTTATTTTCAGTTTTTCATCAATAAAAATTCGATCTTCCCCCTAAAATCCTCTATTTAACCCTAAAAATTCCTCTTTTCCACTAAAAGTCCTACCTTTCCACAAAAATCCTAACTTTCTACATCAAAACCCTAGCGGATAGCAGATCCTAAGAGGAGACATACCTTGGGTTGAACAACTATTTTTGATTCCTTTAGGGCATAGTCACGATCTTTTTGTCCGTTGTCAACTCAAAATTTCTTTAATGCTTTCTTTATGGACCAGATACAATAGATTCTAAATGGATTTTAATCTAGTCTATGAAGATTCAAAAATTGAATAAAAACGGCATACTAGAAGGAAAAAAGTTGGAAAGTGATAATTTACCAGTCAAATAGGCTAGTGAAGCCCAAGCATGGTTTGTATATTCTGCCCCCTAATGAGGATGGCGTCTTTCTAGGTTTAGGACTGATGTGGGCAATTTTTGGAAATGTGTAGGGAGCCAATGAGGCTTTAGAGGCCTAGAGGAGTGAAATGAGAGTTGATGCCCAATATTTGGCTTATTATTCTACAAGGGTACGAGGATGTGAGAGCTTGTCAACAAGGATGGGGGTGATCAGACGAAACCGTTAGCATTAACAAATGTTGATATAGGTTATGTGTCTCATTTGTGCCGCTTGTCATACCATGGATGTAAGACTCGAGTGGTTGTGGGAGTCATGGGACCAACCAAAGATGTTTGTCCAGTGATGTTCTTAATGGTTGATTCTTGCTCCGCCTTTCTTAAATAGTTGGGGTTTTTGTACTCTGAACCAGATTGACTGATGAATAGTAATAGCTGGTATAGTTCACTGGTTTAAACTCTAATTTATTCTTGACACTCAAGTTGTTTCTGATATTGAGATTGGTATTATTAGTTTAACATGCTCTTGGTTAGGCACATGCTTGATTTGTATAACTTGGTTTGTTGTTATAGTGGGAGATCCACTTAATTATTTGATGTAGTTCAAATTGGAGCTTGATTTGAATTATGTAGTATAGACCAACAATCTTTTTTGGGTGAATTTTCCTTTATCTTTTCTTTTATAAAAATTAAGAACGGACTTATCTTATAAAAATAAACAAAAAGCTGTGAGTACTATGGTGCCCATCTGCAGCTTCTGCTCTTTGCGTTTACTTTTTTATCGTTGCTTGTATGGTATTGTGGTACTTCCTAATCATGTGCTTTTGCCTTTGGTTAAATTCCAGCCATCTTGCTGACATTTGTACACACACAGTATTTTAATATAAGGTGGGAGAATTTGTATAGTTCGTGGTGTGTTCTTCTTTCTAGGCTTGGGTAGATCCTATTATATATGTTGTTGTATCATCATCCTTGATATCTAAGCCTTCTCCCATTAAAATGGTATTGGCAGCAGGTTTTCATTAACATGTTTATTGTTCTTTCCTTTTATTTTTTGTAAGTTTTTTCATGTTTGTATGATGCTAATCTTGGGAAAAGGGGTTGCAGGTTTCTTTGTCACTATTTGGATTGCAGCTGTGATGTTTAAATCAAATGATATATTGCGGAAGCAAACTGCTTTGAAGGTTTGATATAGTTCCTCTATATAGCTCTATATTTATGGAAGTGACGTGTTTAATACTTTTGCAACAGAATTTTTCTCGGTTCTTGCACATGTTTTAGGAAAGCAGTCATTGTTCTCTAATACTTTAATTTTCTTTTCTTTTCGATCTTATAATTGAACAGAAACAATTTTTTAATTTCCCTTACAATTAGGTTGTATGCATATAAATTTTTAGATTCGTAAATTTTTAATCCTACCAATTTAGGAAAGATTATAATAATTTGTAGGCTATGTAAAACTCGCAAAGTGCAATGTCCAAAAGGACATATTTAGTCTACTAAAAATTACATATTCCGCCAACAAGTTATTATGATTTCAGCTTCAAAATGTACTTACTATATTGTAATATTGTATAATATTATAAAATGTACTAGTTGGCTTATAATTGCATTCCTACATGTACTAGGACTTTCAAAATGGAAGAAAACTAATGCCACACTGCTCTAACATTAAATTCATTTCTGAAGTTGCCAACTTCCTGGAATCTTTCACAAGCATGCTACGTAAGATAAATGAACTGCAGTCTTATCAAGCGAAAAAAATCATGAATTAGCTAAGTTGCAGATTGAACTTAGGATTAATAAATCGAGTGTATATATGTTTCCCCATCTTTTCATGCTTATGGGACATGCATTAAACTTATATTAATCAATGCCTCAAGGTTCTCAACCATCATAAGTATTCTATTACACACACATTAGAATGCGGCTTACTTTCATAAGTGTAGATCATGGAGTAAGTAACTTTTTAGCTTTGCCTAAAAGAAAATTAACGAAGGTAAATTTAGACACAAATTACAAATCGGTGCCTTACTAAATACATTCTTATGTTCCTGGACTCCTTGATTCTATGTAGTATGTACCACTCAATTCACCTCACAAGCAGTTTAATATGTACATGTTCTAAGTTTCCATCCTAGCCGGTTGTCACTGAAATTTCTTGGTGAATTTCGTCCCAAAATTGGGGAAAATGGGAAATAAAGAAAAGGAGTAATTGCATTAATCTGAGAAGGAAGAAATTGAAAATGCCGAGAGAAAAATTAATAATGTAATAGAAGAGAGCTTGATTTGTAGAATAGAATCTAAATTTTCTTTTGATTTATAAATTGGGATACAAAACTATGTCATGCCCATTGATAACCACTATTATCTATTTAGAAGAATATAGTGGTGAAATATGTTTTAATTGAGCCAATGGCCTACATCTACATGTCCTTAAATTTACATTCATCCAACCACCAACCACACATCTATTCACATTTAACCACTATTTTAAAGGAAAGGTTTGAAAACTTGGTATATGTTGGCCGATGGTTCATAATAGTGGTATTGGGAGTTTGGTGAACGGGAAACGAAAAAGGAATAGTTGCATTAATCCGAGATGTAAGAAATAGAAAATGCTAATAGAAAAATTAGAAGAAAGCTTGATTTGTAGAATAGGTCCTTAATTTTTTTGATTTATAAATTAAGATTAAAAAATATGCTATGCCCCTTTGATTAACCCTATTATCTATTCAGAAGAATATCATGGCAAAATGTATTTTAATTGAGCCAAGGGCCTACATGTCCTTAAATTTACATTCACCCGACCACCACACATCTTTTCACATTTAACCACTATTTTTAAGGAAAGGTTTGAAATCTTGGTATCCGTATTGGTCAATGGTTCATAATATTGGACACAGGAGGTACTGCAGGGCATTTTAAAAACCGTAAAATTTTCATGTCAGAACCTCATTGGTTTAAAAATAAAAATTTAAGATCATACATCAAACATTTTGGACCATAGGGCACTTGGACCATTAGCACTTAAACGAACATAAGAAATTGATGCGGCACGGGTAGCAGGCGCGGCGCAACCTTTAACCCCACAAAAAGCCCTAGACGTAGCAGAAATATCCTTAGATGAGGGAACACTATGTAGAACGAAGCCTAAATATCACCTAAACTAGGTTTGGTATTGTGCAGGTTTAATTTTTTTTCCTTCATTGGAAGCTGTGAATTTTTATCATTGAAGTTTTGCACTGTTTTTACTCTGTTTATTTATATGAGAACACATTGTAATCACTGTCAGTCTTGTTGCTGTATATATAAATACTCCTGCACATACGAACATGGTTGTATCACCATGTCCCCGTTTCCTACATATTAAAAATGTCATGTTGTATGTCCCCATATCCTACATTTTAAATATATGTCATGTCATTGTGTTCATATTTTCATATTCGTGTTCATTATAGGATAAGATAACCCCAAACAATGTGAAGCTTCCTGATCTCCACTGGTCTTAGAGATACACAATTCCAGCGACCATCTTTCGTACGGCATCACACTAACTAGCCTACATGCTTTTTTGCTAGTTATATGTAAAACCTGCCACATTCTGTTGTCCGCCATGTCCTTTCGCAGCTTGTTTGCCCACCACAAGAAGGTTGCTGGTCCAAGAATCTTTTTGATGGGCTGCCATCCCATTGCTTTTATCTCCCTAATATCTCATTCATATGGAAGGCAATGTCAGTGGAGAAAATCTCTTCCTCTTTCTCTATCTTTTGATGGCACTTTGATTTTTAATTTGGGGTTATAAACGTCAGTACATCATTTTTGTGTTTATGTTCTTTTGAAAATTTCCCAATGTTTTTCGTTTAACAGTTTCCCAAAATTTCTGCTTGAAATCTTGCAGCTTCACAAATTCTCTTATCTGTCAGTCACATTATTAACTTTTCTGCGGATATTTCCCCAGTATGGACTTCGGAAACTTGCATCCTATGCTAGCCCCAAATCAGTTGGATCTTCTCTATTTGTTTTTTTTTGTTTTTTTGTTTTTTTTGGGGCGGGGTTCGGGGGGATGTTGCCAGTCATCTAACACACTATTAGACGTCTTGCTTGAATGCATATGACTTAGGAAGAAATCAACAGGTTGGTGGTTCTAGATTTTATATGATGTCCTTTGTTTTTTGTATGTAGAAAAAACATGTGAAAATACTTTTACTCTTCATTTGTATGGATTCTGATATAATGACTGATTGCTTGGTTTTGCAGGGGGAGAGGAAAATTTCGGTGCTTGTTGGAATTACACTCATTTTCATGATCCATGTTTTTGTAGTCTACTGGTGGTACAAGAATGATGACCTGTTATATCCACTTGTATTGCTTCCTCCAAAGGAAATACCACCGTTTTGGCATGCTATATTTACTATAATGGTGAATGGTATGCATTCAACTATTATCATCTACAAATTGAATCATATGTATATTTAGTTAATCAAGTTACGATTTTGTCGCAATATTTGATTTATACCATGATAATTTTTAAGCGGTATGTTTTAATTTGTTGGAAATATGACTACTGAAATGTTTAACGTTGTTAGCTATTTCAATCGTCATTTCTTATTCTAGGTTACATATAACAAACTGCAGTTGGATATTATGCATGGTTTTTATGCAATGCCTTCTTCGTTCTTGGCAATCGCTTATGGGTTTCTAGGACAATTCACATAGGCATATGTGCTGTTTCTAGTCAAAATGGAAAAAAAATGAAGTTCAGTTTTAGAAAGATGTCCTCGTAAGCAGCTTACATGATTGGATGCCACACATCTTTTTATCAACATTTTACCCTAATCATATTGATTGAAATATATGAAACACTGAAACTTCAAAATGAGCGTTCTGTGCGTGTCGGATATCGATGCTTGCGCAATACTTGTCTGACGATTGCCAGATACTCTAAGGCCATGTCCAATATAGAAAACACAAAAAACCATGTGTTGGAGACATGCCAAGCGTTTAATAAAACATAAAGACCGTGTACCGGATTCTTTAGAGCTACCCATCCCTTAAAAATATATAATAATTGTTGAGTAATATGTCAACAAAACCTAAATATCGCTTCAACTAGGTTAGGTATCAGTTAGATTTCTTTTCTTTTCTTAATTTTTTGTTTGATTTTGTTACTTGTTTATAAATTATGTATTTTTGTCATTGAAAGTTTATGTTGTTTTTCTTTCTTAGTTCTAATAGAACGTGTCCTAATTGCTATGTTCTCTTATATGTATGTCTGTATGAACGTCTGAGCACACACATGGTTGTATTGTAGTGTCTTTGTATGTAAGAATTGCCACCCATGTATGCGTCGTGTTCATGTACTTTGTACTTGCTGTTGGATCCTGAAGATGACAAGTGAATTTTCAACTTAGACTTTGTTGTAGATGATGGAGTACACACTTCCTATTGCCAAGAATTGGAGCTTAGTGTAAATGTGGCTAAGGAAAAGCAGGTTTTGATCTTAAAAGAAAACTAAGATTAAAGATTATAGGGATCAAAACTAAAAGGCCAAGAAATATTGCTTAAAAGCTTTGAAAAACTTTGGCAAAAAACTTTTTAAGAGGGCTTTTAGAAGGCTTTTAAAACACTCTTTTTCTCAAAAAAAAGATCAATATGTTCATAAGAAATTCCTCCATTAACCCTCAATATTTAGGGATGAATCTGGCCAAATTAGGCTGTCCAAAATACCCATACAATGGGTAGAACCAGCTAGTAAACATGTTTTACTGTTATAGGCCAACAACCAGTTACTAGTTGACTGGAGTTCACGTATTATTCGACCAGTTGGTTCATTAGTCAACTACTTGTTGAACTCTGGTCAACTAGTTTAGTTGCCAGGAAGAGCTGGAACTCTCTGTAAAAACATGTTGACTACACTTCTGCTACTAGTAGACCTGTGCTTAAGAGCTAGTGGACTAGACACATAATTATGGTTGACTAATCCCTAACATTCTGCTAGCCTAAATTTAATTTTAGTTAGTCGATTGGGTGTCGGTGCTATCGTGAAACGATTTTAAAACATTTTTAAACAATGAAAAAGATTTTATAACGTGTGTGAAGCTTCAATTAAGGCTAAGGCTACACAATGAATTTAAAGACACGACTAAAAATATATCAAAAATTACATATACCATGAGACTTTGATGTAGTCTACCATGTTTGGTCCTTATCTTGAGTCCTTGTGCTCCATACAATTGGTGAGCTTCATCCACATGACTTTGAGCTCTTCCGTGTCAGCTTTATACTCTTTTGGTGAGCTCCACAAGTCTTTATACAAGTCATCATCATAGCTTTGAACTAATTGTCTTTTGCACTTAATCTTTGATTACCTACACACAAATTTATTTAGCACACTTAATTGTTTACTCATTATCAAAATATACTTGGGGTGACCCAATATCCAATATTTTTATCCTTTTGATAATGACAAACAATTGATACATAAAATATGAAATTATCAAAATATAGATACTTACTTCCCTTGCATAGAGTATTAAAAAAATAAGATTCCCGCATCAATGCTTGTTAGAATAAGCACACATTCAAAACATGATAGAATAAGCACACATTCAAAACATGTATCATATGTATTATATTTTTCCCTTGGTGAGTGTATATGAGTTGAAGCATGATTTTCAAACAAGTGTGAAGCATAAAGCACATATTGTCATACATTAATAGTTCGTACCACTTGTTAGTTCATGCATGTACCGTGAGTTATGACTTATCAAGTGCTACAAATATTTTATGTCTTTTGATATACTTTTTTCCCCCTTTGGCATTATCAAAAAGGGCGAAGAAGGTATATCATATACAACATGTTATTAAAAAATGATTCAAACATATTATACATAACTCATAGTATAATACAATTTTTGCCCTTCATTAAGAATGATATAGTTTTCAAGAGGGGTTACATTATCTCCACAATTTTTAAGAATTTCTTGAGTCACAACATATCCTCCTTTGAAGATCATATTCAGCATTCACAATGAAGTTCAAAAAGTGTGATACTATAAACTATATTCAATGTGCGTACATGTCATATAGTATCATATTAACATGATTATCAAAGTGACATGTATCACAATATCGCACACAATCAAATTTTGGAACATGTCTAAGCAGTATGAAATTATGAGTCCGTGTAAATAGAATATATCAAACATAAGCATGTGAGTCACACTATGTCAAGAACATTTAATATAGATACGTATATGACATGGAGTATGAGATATGACCTCATAATACACACACACACATATATATATTAAAACACAACTGTTTTTGAATTCTAGGACTGACTAGGAAAAGCTGACTAGGACAAACAGGTTGATAGGAAGACGGTTTGGATTTAATCTTCATGAATGAATGGTTGAAATGGGATTTTGTGAAAAGTTTTGGAGGAAAAAATATTTGTAAGGAAATGAAAGTTTCTGAGGAAATGAAACTTTATGGGGAATGAAAGTTTCTGGGGAATATCAGAGTGCATGCAATTAATGCATTTGGAAAAATAACTTTAACTTGCACTTAATACTGCAGATCGAATGCTGCTGCAGATCGAACGATCTCTCCTCAACGCGGAGCCCACCGTCGATTCGACGCATGGGGCTCCAAGATTAGAATAATTTTCCGTGTCGAAGGCGCCCGCACAAATTTTTTACGCTAATTTGTTGTTCTACGTCGAAGGCGCCCGTGTCGAATTTGTTGTTTCGCACTGGAGGTGTCCATGCCGATTTTTACGCTAATTTGTTGTGCTAATTTGTACTTCCATGTTGAAGGCGACTGCGTCGAATTTATTGTTCCGCACCGAAGGCACCCGTGCCATTAAATATTTTTATGCTAATTTGTTGTTCCGTGCAATTTTGGTTGTGAAAATAATTTTTTGGGGAACAAAGATTTTGCGGGGGAAAATCTTAAATGAATCGTGCCCGCGGGCACGGTTTATGACTAGTTTATATTACATTTGAGGACTTTTTTGAATTCTAGGGCTGACTAGGACAAGCCGTCTACGACAAAGAGGTTGATAGAAGGACGGCTGAGGTTTAATCTTGAGGCATGAATGTTGAGATGAGATTTTGTGAAAAGTTTTGGAGGGAAAAACATTTACGGGGAAATGAAAGTTTCTGGAGAAATAAAAGTTTCTGAGGAATAGCAGAGTGCACACAATTAATACATTTTTCTATATTACATTTGAGACTGTTTTTGAATTTTAGGGCTGACTAGGACAAAAGGGTTGATAGAAAAATGGTTGCGATTTAATCTTGAGGAATAAATGGTTAAGATGAGATTTTGTGAAAAATTTGGAGGGAAAAACATTTTTGGGGAAATGAAAGTTGCTGGAGAAATGAAAAAAAATCTGGGGAGTGAAAGTTTCTGGGGAATAGCAGAGTGCACACAATTATTGTATTTGGGGAAAAACTTTAACTTGCTCTTAATGCTGCAGATCGAATGTTCTCTTCCTCAACGCGGGGCCCACCGTCTCTTCAATGCATGGGCCAACAAGATGAGAATAATTTCCCGCGTCGAAGGGGCTCGCACCGAATTTGTTGTTCCGTGTCGAAGGCGTCTGCACCGAATTTGTTGTTCTGCGCCAAAGACGCCCGTGCCGTTAAATATATTTACGCTAATTTGTTCTTTTAAATTTGGCTGTGGAAATAATTTTTTGGGGACCAAAGATTTCGCGGAGGAAAATCTTAAGTGAACAGTGCCCGTAGGCATGTGTTATGACTAGTATATATATACACACACATATATACATACATATATATATATATACATACATATGTGATTAATGGGTATCATACGCCATATGAGAGCTTCTCTCATACGCCCTCTCACATAAAGCACCCAAGTACAAGCCCACATGAGCTTGTACTTGGTTGTACTTGGGTGCTTTATGTGAGAGGGCGTATGAGAGAAGCTCTCATATGGCGTATGATACCCATTATTCTCTATACATATATACATGAGGAATATGGATATGTGCTGACAGCACATGAAATTTTTCATGTGTTAGCGTTTTGGGGGTCAAAAACACTTTTTAAATTTTTTTGTAATGTGTTTTACAACTTGTTGGCTACCACCCCACCAATTTTCAAGTGAATCCAACACTTTTTGAGCATCCATCCATTTTCAAAAAGACCGCTCATGTTTCAGTCCATGCATTTCAAAAAGACCGCTCAAGTTCTAAAACTTGAGCGGTCTTTTTGAAATGCATGGATGGATGGATGTTCAAAAAGTGTTGGATTCACTTGAAAATTGGTGGGGAGGTAGACAACAAGTTGTAAAACACATTGCAAAAAATGTTTTAAAAATGTTTTTGACCCCAAAGTGCTGTCAGCACAGAAAAATCGAACTTGTGCTGATAGCACGTGCATGCATACATACATCAAAATATCAACTGTATGAAAGTATATCCAATATGTGCTATAAGCTCGTGTCAACATATAACAATGTATACATGCATACATCAAAATATCACTTATAAGAAAGGATATCCAATATGTGCTATAAGCTCGTGTCAATATATAACAATGTATCTCAAATGGGTCAGAAGTATTAATATATTGCTCAACACTATTAAGTATCTCATCAAGAATCAAGATATTTCAAAATATCACCAATATTCATGAGCAATGATAGATATAAGCATCTCCAGTAATCTCTTGCAACCAAACTATTATTGCAACCAAACTATTGTTTGATACACCTCCATAAACAAGACATTGTTTTAGCAAATATTACAACCATACATAACAAAAAAGATTGTTCCATACATCATAATCATCAAAATACAACTAAATGATTGTTCAAACATAATTATCAAAGTACAATTACCATAATCACTTCACCAAGTAAGCAACCATCCATTTATCCAAGTATACATGGCAAACTTCACTCTGAAGGAGATTGTCTACGAACTAAAGTTTCAAACTCTGACATCTTCTTCATGAGTTCATCTTGCCTAATTTTAAAGTTCAATCACATCTGCCCTAACCTATTTATGATGTTGGTTTCAAGGGCTTGAATATATGGAGGAATGGATGGTGGTGCACTAGAAGTTGAGCCTACATGTGGTTTTTCTGTAGGCTCATTCTCAAGCTCATTCTCAGAATCCTCAGATGTCAGCTGTGTTGGGTTTTGTGGAATATGCATCATAGACAAATTAGCTTTGTTGAATGGCACTTGAGGACATTCTACTAATGGTTCAGTGCTCAATTCAACCTTAAGATGCATGAAGATTCTAGTGAGGAAGTGAAGTGATGGTGCAATAGGACGGGTTAAATTCTCATATATGGGATAAGCCCAATTCACTTTTATCTGGCCTACAAGAGTATAGACACCCTTAGCTAAGCTCTCAGATAAGAAGATAAAGCTATTAGATTTTTTATTATATTGTAGGATAGAATTCTAGCAATGATCTTAGCTTTTGGCAATAATTTGCTTGTTGTCATGCTAGACCTAAATGATTTTTCTCCTGGAAACATTTTTGTGCGAATGGATTAATCATTCACTGCAAATTCTTGAAGGGTAATCCCTAGGCAAGGGATGCCAAATTTGCTCCCTACTGAACTAGGTAACAAGCTAAAGTGTACATTTTTAATCATTGTTGAAAAATCAGACGTGTTTAAAATAGAACCATCAATTGTGGATAACAGCGGCAAGAGTTTTGAACCGAGAAAAGATTAACCAATCTTTGGTCCCTAGTAATTTATCTTATACCGTAGCCACCCAAGTCCTCAAATTTCAAATATCTATATCAACTTGTGAATTCTTAAGGTGACTTTTATTGTGGATTTTTCAAAAGTTGAAATTGTGATGCACTAGGTTGTAATGATTGAGAAGATGATCTTCTTTTCTTTATAGATGCCCTAGTTCTCTTATCCATGATTTAAAAATGTTTGTATAAATTAATGCAACACAATAAAAAATATATGATGCAATTAGATAATTCAAATGAAAGTATACAATTTAATGCTTGAAATCAAGAGAGATTAAGGGTTTATACCTAAAAAGAAATCTTTGAGCATAAATCTTGAGATTCCTCTGAAAAAATCTGAAGAGAATGGGTTGAGGAAGCTAGTGTTTGTGGGAAATTGATTGTCTCTTGATTTGGAAGGAGATGAAGCAAATGGGGATGATTTTAGGGGTTTGATTCATGAGAAACTTATTCTAGCGATAAGATGTGAAATTGAAGGCTAAGATCAGTTCTCTAAATGGGTTTGAGTCATAAACCCCAATAAAATGTTGTGTTCAAGGGACATCAAGTCAATGAACCTTAAAACCTTACTGCACCCGAAACAGATCATAGAAAAGTGGGTTCTAAAAACAAAGCAACTAGTTGAGTTGACTACAATACAACTACTGACGACTGGTATTAGTCGACTAATCAATGTACCGTGGTTGATTAGTATCTGCCAGAGAATGAACTACAAACTTTCTGTTAAAATTAGTCGGCTACTGCAGTGTTCCTAGTCGACTAGGTGTCTGAAAATCAATTTGGCATTTGGAAATCAAGTTTTAATTCGGTTATTAATCAACTTAATAATTGTTATACTTTTAGCATACAAATAATCACTCAATAAGCAATCATGCGCACATTAATGAACTTTAATTGTGTGAGATACCAATGGTTATTGTGAGGGTATCTCGTTAGGTTTTTCTAAGCTATTTAGTTTGGAAACCAAATCCAATTGGGTTTGGATTTTCCATCTTTTACATACTTGTAATTAAGTGAGAAATGAACATCTTGCGTAAACTTATTTATGTATATGTTTTTCCTTCTATTGTTTAAGCATTTAAGAATCCAAATTTTAATAGTTTTCTTATTATAACTGTTTTGCTTTGATTGTTGATGGGTTACTAACATCATATATTTTTTATTATTGTGATTTTTAGGTAAACTAGTATAGATATATGCATGGTTTGGGTTTGGGTTGTATCCTAATCCATTTTTATTCTTTTTAACCTTTTGAGATTGTATTAATTAATCAAGGGTTTCTTTTCCTTTGTTAACTGTCATTACATTAGAGTGTAAATCAGTATATTTTGTTCTAATATTTACCTATTTCATTACCTCAGTCTCAACATATTATTCAATTTTTATAATTATTTGTAAGACTTCTATTTTCGATGTTTGTTTTTCTTCCCTAAGCCTTTTATTCTCACTTTCTAATTTTTTGATTTAATAGAGTTCGCTCTTCAGGGGTATTCTTTAATTTTATCAATTCCTCTTTTAATCTAGTATATTCTTCTTCTAAAGTTTTTAAATTAGAACAATTTTTGTGTAGTTTTTCTAATTTAATATACTTTCTGAGCAATTTATCATGTTGAGATCACAACTCATTAAATGCATTGTCAACATCAAATTCTTCTCCATCACTATCATTATCATTAATATCACTATTACTATCTACATTAGGGTTTAAGCTAGTGCTTACCTTTTTGGAGGCTAGAGCCATAAAGCACATGTGTACTTCCTTTCTTCTTCTTCATCGGAGGATGGAGAGTCATCGAAGCTTTCGTTGGGATCTTGGTTTGACTTTCTCCACCTTGTATGTCTTTTTTTCTTATCTTTAGTTTTTTTTTCAATGTGCAATCCTTTTTTTTGGGGTACATCGGAAATTATGTGCAATCCTTCTTTACATCTCTTGTTCCATCCATAGTAAATAACTTCATTAAAGAATCTGAGTTTAGGTTTAGTTTGGAACTTACCTTTGAGTAGCTTTTTGGAAGTCCTCGAAATAAGTGCAATACTCCCTTTCTTGCCATCGGATTCCTTTATGTCGGATGCTTTTGCTTTGAAGGCAAAAGATCTCTTCTTGGGTTGCTCTCCCTTCTTTCTCTCCTCGAGCTATATATCAGGCCATTAAGTTGCCATTAAGTTTCCTATGAGATCCTCCATAGTTTCCTATGAGATCCTCTATAGTGAGCTTTAAGAGGTCTTGTGCCTCTTCAATTGCTGGTCTTTCCTCACCATTTTGGTATGAGAGAACGGAGCGCTTTCACACTTGATCATGCATGGTTAGTTTCTTTCTAAGTCTTGTAAGACTATTCACAATTTCTGATAGTCTAGTATCCTAGTATCCATGTCAATAATTAATTCTCACCCTTTCATCTTAAACATTTTAAATTTTTTATTAAGTAAATTAATTTTAGAATCCTTAACTCAATTTGTGCCTTTGTGGGTTACCACAAGTGTATGCCAAATCTCGTGTGTTGTGCATTGAGATACTTAGTTGAACTCATTGGCATTGAGAGAGCAAAATATCGTGTTCATCGTCTTGGCATTGAGGTTGCACTTCTTATCATCTTTCCACGAATCCAAGGGTAGTTGGCTTCTTGTACTCGGCTCACACGATCGTCCACAACTCTAAGTCCATGGATTGCAAGTAGATCATCATCTTTGTCTTTCATAGCACAGCTTGTGCCATTGAATATTAATGGTCGGGTTGTTGAGTGGCCCTCTGGAAATGGTGCTGAGAACAATGTTGATGTTATCTGGAATTGCTCTGATACCACGTGTTGGATCCTATAACTGGCAAGGAAAACACTGGAGGGGGTGAATAATGTTTTGTAAATAAAAGTCAGACTTAAAAAGTTTCCCTCCAATATCTCACTTAAGAATTCAATTAGAGTTACATAATTGATCCTTAATTAACAATATCACATCATGCAATATATAAGCAGTGAAAATTAAAACACAATTGCAAGATAGATTATAGAACAAGAGTCACATAAAGAGAGCAAGCAGACACATTCAATTTATCCTGGTTCACCTACTTTCAGGCTACGTCCAGTCCCAAGCCGCGCTTGGATTAAATCCACTAATCAACTCTTCAAAAAGAGAAAGATTACACTTGCCGCTTCAGTAAGAGGACTTTCCACACCTCTTCAACAAGAGAATTTACAACCATCTTACAGAGTAAGGATTTTCACCACCTCATCAAGTGAGAATTTACAACCAACAATAACACAAACAAGTGAGGATTTTCGTTACCAAACTTATCACCACACAACTTGTAGATTTTCAATTAACACTTATTTGTAGATGATGGAGTACACCCTTTCTTATAGCCAACCATTGAAGCTTAGTATAAATGTGGCTAAGGAAAAATAAGTTTTGATCTCAAAAGAAAGCTAAGATTAAAGATTATTAGAGAGATCAAAACTAAATGCCAAGAAAGATTGCTTAAACGCTTTGAAAATTTTTGGCTAAGAAAAAACTTTTTAAGAGGGCTTTTAGATGGCTTTTAAAAACTCCATTTTTCTCAAAAAATAATTCATCAGTAAGTTCATAATAAATTTCTCCAACAACAATGTATATATAAAGAATGAATCTGGTTAAAACATACTGCCCCAAATATCCTTACAATGGCCAAAAATGGTTAACAAAGTGTTACCGTTATAGGTCAACAGTAGTAGTTTACTCGTTAGTCGACTAGTCGAGTCACTAGTCGACTACGTGTTGAACTCTGATCGACTAATGTAATGTCCTAATTTTAAATGGTAATTTTCTGCAATTTATCAGTATATTTTCCATATTTTTGTCACTTTTCTCCTCTTATCTTTCTTTTTCTTCGTCTTTCCTTTTTATTTACTTGTGGCCCATCGAGCCAGCCCACTCTTCATTTTCTTCTTTCTTTTTTCAAAATCTCGCAGCCGAGCCCGCTCATTTGTTTTCTTTTCTTTCTTTTGTTTGGCTTGGCAAAGCAAACCCAAGGCCACATCCACAGCCAATACCTATTACACCTAACCCCATTTTCTCCCTCACACGCCCCTCAGGCATGCACACCTCATTCCCATTGGCGAGATCTCTCGAAGCTCTCTGCTTGCCTCCAACCAGATCCATCATCTTTAATGAAATTCTCGATGCCCGACATCGCCTCGTCGCCCCCACATCGCCTCGTCGTCTTCCGCTTAACTCTCGAGCCATCACCGCCATCAATCCTTACCAGCCGACCCATTTTCGCCTCTCATTTACTTCATTCGGCGGAGTTTTCGCCAATCCCAACTTCCGTCGTTAAAGCTAAGCCGAGTCTCTCTCCCCCCTTCGGGTTTCCCTCTGAAGATTATTTAACACCTCCTTCCCCTTTATAGTTTTCACACAAAAATCAAACCTTCTCTCAATATTTTTCCGAATTCAATTTTTGGGTTTTCGATGGAGTTTGGGGTTTGGATTTGATTTCGGGAATTTTCTTCTCAGTTATTGCCACTTCCTCTGTTGAAGCAGCCGCAGCCGTTTGACGGCACGGCGGTGAGTGGCGGCGATGCTCTGACGAGCTTTTCTGACGATTTTTGGTTTCAACAAATCAGTTTAATTCTTGTTTTGGTTTTAAAATCATGTTTTCTTTTCTTGTGCGATGATGTGTGATTTGAGCTTGGCTTTGGGCATTTTTTGGGGCTTGGCGACAACCCTTGTGGTCACACTGTCGCTGTTGCGCTATTGTGATCTTAGAGTTACTCTGCAGTGGGTTTATTATTTGGGCTCATGTCCATGTGGACTTGGACATGGGCCTTTAGCCCTTGGGTTGGACTGGGGCCTTGCCCCCTTTTGGCTTCTTTGGCATGTGGGTTTGCTTGATGGTTGTTGGGTTGCTTGTTGCTACAGGTTTTTGCCCTTGCAAGGGGTTGGTGTTGGGTGATGATGTTGGCATTTTAGTGTCAGATTTGTTGGGTGTTGGTGATTGGGCTTGGTGTTGAACTTGTTGGGTGTTGGACTTAGTGTTGCCTTGGGTGGTGTGGTGTTGCATTGGTTGTTGGGTGTTGGTGTGGACTTTGGTGATGTGCTTGGACTTTGGTGATGTGCTTGGTGTTGGCTGTGGGTATTGGTGTTGAGTGTTGGGCTTTGATGATGGACTTGTGTTGAACTTGGACCTTGTCCCTTTGGTTTGGAGTTGGGCTTTGCCCTTTGACTTGCTGGACCCATGAGCTTTTGCCCAGTTTTGTGAGGCATTGAGCCATTATTGGTTGCGATTACGGGCTCTTGTGCTATTGTTGGTTGGACATGGGATTTCATTTTTGGGTTTATTTCATGCTTATATGATATTGAAAATCATTCTGTTGATGTTGGCTGGTGACATGAAAAGCATAAATATATGTAGAGACCTTTAAAGATCGAATGGTGAGGCTTTTTTGATATCGATACAATTGTCTCTCCCTCCATTGATGCGTACATGATTAAACTAGAAATCTTATGACATCAAAATTTAGTGATATGTTTGGATGTGATATGTTGATACATTATCTGGGTACAAACTGTTACCATTCATGTATTTGACATGTTGAACTCGTTGATCATTGATGTCACCTTACACATGGCATGTTATTGGCACTGTTGGCATGATGACTCCTGAAACTGATAGGATCATAAACATGAATGGATATAACTCACATAGCACACTAACCATATTAATTAGTTTTGATGTGACCCTTAGACTTTTTTAGAGACATTGCCTCATGATATTAAATACTTGCACATAGAAATGTCTCTTGAACACCACTTGACACTGAGAGTTATATACCTTAAACAACACTTGTCACTTCATACGCACCGGGTTTTTAAATTACCCATATTAGAAAGGGTGTGAGAGCGACTGGAGCCATGTTTCTGATTACATGACCACATCTAGTACTCCGGTCAGGTCTCATTATGCATCTAATGGACCCCCTACCAGTATTAACAGACATAATTTTAGTCCATCATGTCTCTATTTTGGACTCAAAGCCCCTTTCGTTTTTTATTTTTGGTCTCGGCCTGTGTGAGCACCCCCGTGGTACAAGGTGGGCTCCTAGTTGCTTACTGTACTCTCCCATATGAGTCACGGCCTATGATTGGTATAACTGTTAGAATATTGATAGCATTACTTTAAACTATAAACTTGTAAACTGTTTGCATGCCTGTCTTTAGTCACGTATTTTCAGTTTCTGATATATTTTCAGTCATGCTCATATACACCGTTTTAATTCCAAATTCTACTATTATTGTGATTTACATCTAATTGCTAGCTGCTCTTCATTTTGTTGCACCGTTAGGTACTGAACATGAACACGAGGAGACTCTAGTACACAAGAATACTGGGTTAGCTGCGCGTGGCACAGATTGCTGAGTATTAGGCCAGGATTGGATTTTCTCTTATGTATCTTTTGTATCTTGAGGCATTACATCTTTTACGTCGTATCTAGATTTTGTATTTGAATGAGAATTGATACGAGTATGTTGGTGCATGTCTACTATTTGCTATATTGTTTTACCGGTAATCCGCTGAACATGCATCACATGTGAAAAATAATCATGTCCCCGGAAGCGGGGCGTGACATTTTTTTGGTGGTCGCGCTTACTTACCCCTTGTGAACAATATAGGATGAGTAGAATGTACCGTAAAATATACTTGTATCAACTAGCATTACATTTTGGATACACGATGTCTCAAGTTTGCACTTGCTGAAGACATGTAGGCGAGGACTTCTTCTTTGAACTCTTAATCATTTGAACAGACATTTGTGTCTCATCTTGATACTCAATTCTCCACTACTCTCTTTTGTCGACAATCAGAAGAATCTTCACGGATTAAATCCTGTATTTCTTTCATTGGCATAACATTTCCTTCAACTTGTGACGACACCATCAACCATTCTATTTTTGGAGTATTTTCAGTTGTTTTAGTTTGCTTAACTCTGGCTACCCCTTCTTTAAGGAAGGCATCGTTTAAAATTTCTGACCATCCGAAGTTCGATTTTGTCGAGGAAAGTAGGTCAGAGTGACCAGTGAAGTTTAGAGCTAGATCAACAAAGGAGGTGATGGAAGCTGAGCCAGATAGACATGAAGTTGTGTGAGAATTCGTGAACGTATTTTCAGACAATCTTATAGCATTGCCTTCGGATTGTACCCTTGAGTTTTCAATTCAGTTAATGCAGGGCATCCCACCAATATCTAAGGCACCTTACCGTATGGTGTGACCTGAGCTAGAAGAACTTTGTGCTCAATTGGATGATCTACCGCAGAAGGGATGGATACGACCTAGAGTATCCTCTTAGGGTGCTCATGTATAGTTGGTGAAGAAGGATGGATCCAAGCCCATGTGCATAGACTACAGGAGACTGAATAAGGTGACTGAACAAGATGACGGTGAAGAACATATATCCTCTTTCTTGTATTGATGATATTTTTGATTAGCTTTGAGTAATGAGCATTTTCTCGAATTGGACTTGAGGGGCGGATATCACCAATTGAAGGTCAAGAAGAAAGACACACCGAAGATTGCTTTCATGACCAAGTATGTGCATTATGTGTACTTGGTGATGTCGTTTTGTGTGACCAATCCAACGACGGTGTTCATGAATCTCATGAATAAGGTATTTTATGAGTAGCTGGACAAGTTTGTAGTGGTCTTCATCGATGATATCTTGGTGTATTCGAAGGACGCCTAGGAGTATGCCGAGCATTTTCGAATGATGTTGGAGACTTTGAGGTGACATCAGCTTTACGCCAAATTCAACAAGTGAATTTTGGTTGAACAAGATGGCTTTCTTAGGCCACGTGATGTCAAGCGAAGTTTGCAGTTATTTTTGCCTTAAGGATTTGAAGGCACTTCTTGTTGGGTGATTATATGAAAATCTTTACGGACCACAAAATCCTTGGTATCTTTTCACGCAAAAGGAGCTCAACATGTGACAACGGAGATGGGTAGAGCTCATGATAGATACGATATTGACCTTCAATACCATCCTTGGAAGGTCAATGTTGTACCACATGCACTGAGTCGTCTCCTAGTAGTGTTGACTCTCGCGACTCAGCGAAGAATACAGTAGGAGATTCGAGACATGGAGATAGAGGTGATCTTACCTGGAGTGACTACATCATTCATGAACATGTAGATTCAGTCAACTCTGGTAGACAATATCAATGCTGCTTGGGCAGGAGATGAGAAGCTGCAGAAGATCAGAGACATGGTGATGGTAGGCCAGATGCCAGAATTTAAGATTTATGAAGACATGTCCTTGTATTATGTTAGCAAAGTCTGTGTATCGTCTGGAGACGTTAAAGAGAAATTATTGAAAGAAGTTCATAGTTATCCATATTCTATTCATTCAGGCAGGATCAAAATGTACAAGGACTTGTGTCAGTATTATCGGTGGCACAATATGAAGACGAGTGTCGCCAGGAGCATAACAAAGTGTATGGTGTGCCAATAGTTAAAGGCTGAACATCATCGAATTGTTGGATTGTTACATCTTTTACCCATTACAGAGTATAAGTGATAGCACATTATTATATACTTTGTGACTGGACTGTCCGGGAGCGTAACAAAGTGTATGGTGTGCCCGTAGTTAAAGGCTGAACATCATCAAATTGTTGGATTGTTACAGCTTTTACGTATAAGTGATAGCACATTATTATAGACTTTGTGACTGGACTGTCTAGGAGTAAGAAGCAGAATGACGTCGCTTGGTAATTGTTAATCGGTTGATCAAACCGGCACACCTTATTCCCTTCAGAGTGGACCATTCGACAGAAATGCTCACCAAAAAGTACATGGAGGAGATTATGAGGCTGCATGGTGTTCATATGAGTATTGTTTCAGACATGGACACTCGGTTCACATCGCAGTTTTGGAAAGCATGCTAAGGATGGCAATTAGTCGGGCCGGGCTTGGGCTTTTGCATGCCAATTCCCGGCCCTACTTGACGTCGGGCAGGGCTCGGGACCGGGCTTGTGAGAAGCAAGATTCAGAAATTGGGCTCAAGCTCGGGCTGGGCTTCGGTAGGCTTGTCTTTTGCAGCCATGTATGAAGTAGAGAACATTAACCAGTCTGCATAACATGGCCAAGATTGAACTTTGCATTTTACAGCACGCTACCATGAAACAGTTGTATGCTGTAGGAAACACATGTGATTAGAAATGATTTAGTGTCGTAATTTGCATGTTTATTAAGTGTGGCATGTTGAATCCACTCCTAAGCAAACCCAAGTTAATCACAAATAGGACACTTGTGCATATCATGTCCATCTCCCATTGCATGTGTTCAACAAAAAACATGAGTTCAAATCCGTCGACCAAAACAGAATCAAACAACGAAAATTAAAACCGCGACACTATGATTTGTAATTGCATGATCATGGAAGAGTAGGACTATATACATCACAAATTTGTGGTGTATGCAAGATGTGTTTACAAAAATGAAAAAATATCACATCACTTTGTCTCCTCAAACACCCACTCTCATACTTTTTTCCATTTTTGGATACCCATCATTGCATACACCGCAAATTTGCGGTGTATATAGTCTTGCTCTCATGGAATTAGAATTCGTCATGCCAAATAAGCCCTCGGCCAAACATATTGATTTCAAACTTCAATAATTTAAATTAGAAATTAACAATCAACAGGAAATCACTATCATGTCTACTTACAAATTAAATAAGAAATTCGAACTTCATTCAATGCTAATTGCGCATCAAAAGGAATATGAAAGAGGGTAAAAGATTAACTTCTCATTGTATTTCATGCGCCAAACACAAAATTTAGATCATGGGCAATTGTAAAAATTATTAAAAATAACAAAAAACAAATCCATAAAAAGAGAGCGAAAAAGAGATTTTGCTCATCTGAACCAAAAGAGAGATGTTGGTTGCCGGCATAGGTAGGAAAGATTAGGGTTTTTATTATAAATATATAAAATATTTTTATATTACATATATATACTGGGACATGTAGGCAAATGTTGTGCCTAGGCTTGGATCGAGCCCAGTAAAAAGAAAAAGATTTGGGCTTGAGCCCAGACCAATGCCCAACCAAAGAAAAAAGCCCCAACCTGTCCGACTGGGCCAAGTGCCCGCTGGCCTGGCCTTTTTTGTCAATCCTAGAGCCTGCATGGGAAACTTGGGAACCCACTTGAATTTCATTACGGCCTATCATCCTCAGACAGATGGTCAGTAAGAGCGCACTATTCAGATATTAGAGGATATATTGCGTGCTTGTATGCTAGACTTCAAGGGCTCGTGGAAAGATCACATTCATCTCGTGGAGTTTGTGACAACAGCTGTTGGGCTAGTATTGGTATGGTAATCATTGCTGCGATGTGCCTGAGGAAGTGGCGTTCATCCCTGAGTCGGGACGACGTAGGTAACCAGGAGTTGATTGGATCAGAGCTAATTGTAGAAGCTATGGATTTACTGACTATCATGGATAAACTTCAGGCAGCACAAGATCGATACAAGTATTGGGCAAATACGAAGCGCAGACACCTAGAATTCCATTCTGATAATTATGTCTTCCTGAAGTTATCTCCCAACAGAGATGATTTGTTTTGGTCGAAGAGGGAAGCTCAGCACATGATACATTGGGCCTTTTGATATCTTGGAGCGAGTGGGAGAAGTGGTATACAGACTTGCACTACCTCTATCCTTAGAAGGAGTGCATAACGTCTACCACGTATCTCAGTTACGAAGATATGTGGGAGACCCCAACACACATGTTTGATCATTCCAGGGTTTGAGGTATTGGTCGATACCATTAGGTATCAGCCGTATCGTATCGCTATCGGCAGTTGACGATACCGAAACCAAGGGTTAGTTTCAGTATCGACCGATACTGAACGGCATCGGTTAGTTTCGGTCGATACTTGCCGAAACTGATCGATACCGTTCAGTACCAGTCGAAGATGGAGGACGAAAAATGTGTAATTAAATAAAAATTCTCTAAAAACCCAAAAAATTTCGTGAATCAATAGGTTGCATAGAAAGCTCGGTTAAAAGAGAGGAGAAACCCCTAGGGTTTCGGCTTGAAAATGACGAAGAATTTAAGAAGAAAAGGCATGACCAAGAAAAAATTGCTGAAAAAAGAAGAAAAAGGACAAAAGGATGATGATGAAAAAATCGAACTCACCCCATCGCGTTGCTGCATCGCCAAACCTGCCTCCTGCCTCGCCGAACCCGCCTTAACCATCCAGAGTGAGAGTGAGAGAGAGTAGAGAGAGAAAGAGGTCCGAGCCGCCTTTCAGAAGATGCTGCGTTCTTTAAAAATGCAAACATGTAAATAAGTGGTATGTGCGTAAAGTAAAACAGACTGTGCACATATCAAGCGGATATTTTGTGGCAATTCTGTAAATAATTGGTATGTGCGCAAAGCAAAATGGTGGGTACGCAAAGCAACGTCCAGCGATTTTTTGGCAAACTTGTAAATAAGTGGTATGTGTGCAAGGTAAAACGGTAGGTGCGCAAGGCAAGCTTTAAGATCATTTTTCTAATAATTAGTATTTAAGTACCAAACTTTAGGTATTTAGTATCTGATATGATTACGAACTCAAATTTAGTCTATCTATTTAATATTTAGTATTTGATAGTATATGATTAATATTTTAGTTTGTTAAGTATTTAATAGTACTTGATAGGTTTAGATTTAAGAACCTCTGAAACCATCACCGTGTGTATATAGTATATACATCTTTAAAGTATCTCCGAAACCGAAACCGATACCCGAAACGAAACTGCCGAAACTAGCAATACTGACGAAACCGAAACTTGCTTCCGAAATCGCCGAAACGGGTGATACCAATACCGAAACCTAAATTTTGGAAAGAACGATACTCAGATCGAAACCGAGACTTAAAACCTTGGATCATTCAGAGATCACTGTGTGACTGTTTCTTACATATGAGTAGCAGCCAGTGAAGATCATCGACCGGCAGCAGAAGGCCCTTTGGAGCAAGGTTGTCAATCTAATGA
>CM061132.1:121435507-121659471 GCA_030789695.1 Scilla litardierei | reverse complement strand
GGGGGAAGTTGGGATTTGTATGGTGAAAGGTGGGATTTTTACGACCAGAAAGTGGATTTAGGGAAAAAGAAAATATTTTTATTGATTTTCAATAATGGATACAATAATAGCTAGCCTCTTTCAAGAGGACCGCTCTCTTAGCCTTTAATTCGAGAGGAATGCTTACCTCTCCCATGATCTAAGTTTCCTACTCCTAATCTCTTTTATCTCTCAATTCTTTTCTCAAATTCACTATAATCCCTAATTATTCCAGCCCCACTTTATAAAGGCCACCCTAACCCCACTTTATAAAAGCCACTAATTTACTAAACTTACAGATCTGGCCCCGGGATCCCCAAAATTACAATTTTACCCATGTCCAGAAATTACAGACGTGCCACTGGTTGGCCGCCGCACCCCCAAGTCATATCAGATATACAAGCACCTATGAAGTATATGAGAAAAGGATACGTAATGGATAGATGTAGTCTCTTGAACTGAGGTATCACCTTATCCGTGCAAAATAAATTATGAGGATTACTTTGTATAAGGCATCAACCTCAGCAACATTGACATGTATTGTCACTACCACTGCTCCTCTTGGTTGGGCTCAGAAATCTGACCCTTCTTCATGTGGGAGTGTTTGCTGGCATGCCAAAGTTTGCTGCTAAATATGAGGTGGCTTCTTAACTATTTCAGTTCAGTCCATGAGTTTTCCTTTCCATAAATGCTGCAACTGTAGTATAGCAACTAATTTGAGGGTGGATACGTATTTTAATCTACTGGAAAATAATTGGGCAAATGTGTTCTTCAAATTTTACAGTGTTCTACCCACTGCTATCTTTTTTTCTGCATACTCTTCAATAAAGAATTTGTCTAAATTAGCTTAATTTGAGGCTTCGTCAGTGCATATGGAAGATATATGATTCTTGGGGATTTGATGGTGTTCTTTAATAAGTGGAAATCAACATCTTTGTGGCAGCAAATTCCGAGGTAAAATTCCAAACATAAGAAGAAAGAAGAACACTCTTGGATTGTCTTCTACTGTGTGAAAAATGCATCTCCTTCGCCAGTGCATATATACCATGCTTGCCGCTTTGCATGCAAGCAAATCACCATCAGCAGCGTTTGGTTACAACTTAGCCGGTCAAAACTCATTGTTAAAGCTTATATCTGAGTTTCCTACCGCATGTTCATCATATGAAGTGAATTACATTAAATTGTATTCAGGGTGGGCAGCCCAAGTTTATACTAAAACATTGAAAGAAACAACACATGGCAGGTGGCCGTTAACCTTGTCAATACATGATGCCCATACGGAGTGTTGTTTCTGAAATTGAATTTGGGAAAGGCAACTGTTATTTCCTACAAGACAGATATCCTAACGGTGTTCCTTCATCTATTGATTCCATTCATATAACCCTTGGGGCACATGTAATTACTTAATTATAATTTTTTCAAACCTTTATATTTTGTACACATCAGAACATACCTGAACTAATATTTTAATCCTTTTGCTTGTCTACATAACCAAGTCCAAATTTGAAAGCTATTTTCATTTAATATCTAGACATGAACCTACTACAAAAACATTTGTAAAATCCACATCGAAGTCCAATGTATAAAGTTGGAGACTTCGGACAGACCCAACTCTGTCCCAACTGTAGTTTCCAATTTGGACATCAACCACAACTGTCCCCCATATATTAGGGATGGTAATGAGCATGCGCAAAGCCCGATTGGGCTTCCAGTTGGGCATGCCACATTGTCATCCCTACTAATGCTTCATTGGTTCTTTCCGATTGGGCTTCCAATTGGGCATGCCACATTGCCATCCCTACTAATCCTTCGTTAGTTAGTTCTATGATAGAACTAACGAAGGATTAGTAGGGATGGCAATGTGGCATGCCCAACTGGAAGCCCAATCGGGCTTAGGGCATGCCCATTACCATCCATACCATATATGTTCTTTAAAATGGAGCTAATCTGATCCAATTACAAAGTATTAGAAACTAAACCTGTATACTCTCTAATTGCTCTGGGGCCATAACAGAACTAGTTTTCAACTTACTACCAACCAAATGGCAGTTGATATCAAATTTAGTAGAGAATGAACTAAAAGCTGCTGATGCATGTCAAACAGACCCAAGGAGCAGTTATGAGTCACCAAGGGAGTTCCCGATTGGACAAAGTTATAGTGTCATGCATCTATCTTACAATTGAGGGGGCTTTGCCACGGATTTGTCCTATGTGGCAAAGTCCCCTCAACCGTGGTGATTCCCATAAATAAATAAAAAATTTATCCCCCCCCACCTTCCATTAAATTGCACAAAAAACCCCTCCTTCCCCTTTTGCATGTTGGTCCTTTCGGCCTCCGTATTTGCGTACTTGCTCCCCCTTACCCCCGACGATGCCGACACACAAACCCACAGTTACCGCTCATTCTCGGTTGCTAGCGTACACCGTGCCGTGTTTGTGGGGGTTTGTTTTTTCTCCGTGCACCAAGTGCACGGGCAATTTCTAGTATTCATATATTACACACAAAGAGTAATACGAATTGCCAAATGTGAAACACAATTCATAATTCAAATAGAACTCTAAGAAAAATAAAATGAGTAAAATCAGAAACTTTGGATGATAGAGACGGCATACTTACCAAGTCATCATCTTCAAGACTACATCCCTTCTCCCGACTTTCTCTCAACATCATGTTCTCTTCTTCAAGCTGAGCACATCGTTCCTTTGCAAAAGCAAGGTCTGCTTTTACAGTCTTCAGTTCCCGTAAAAGAAGCTTGGCCTTGGCAGCCATCGCATTTGCAACCTATACAAATAAGAAAGGCAATTTGCTCATTGTATAAAAAACAAAGTGCTTCAGTGAAAGGCGATTTCTTAGAGCAGTTCTATATTTCTATCTCCGTGTTGTACCAAAACAACTTCTTAGTTTACATTTCATCATATAGATTTCAAAAAAAATAATTACTGTTTTATAATTTTTGATGAATAGCAGAACTAGTAATGCACAAACTGGTAGAAACAATTTGCAATTGAGGTACAGTGCTGCCAATATCTCTACACCAGTCCTTAGAAAACCAAGATCTGAAAGTTGTATATAATGCCATAGGCTGTAATCCCTGAGTGCTTGAAAATAGCATATCGTGAAAAGAGACACCACGCCTTGCACTGTCTTCATGGTAGGCATCTAAACACGTCTGACTCAGATTGGATCAATGTAAAATCCAAATAAAACTCAGACTCTAGTCTCTAGACCCCTATCAAAATCCAATAAGGTACAACTGGATCCGATCTAATCCAAACCCAAAAAGAATTGTATTCAGACTTGTAGACCGATTTAGTGTACACTAATTTGACGCCAATACAGTTTGAATCAAATATTTCAGATCAGAGTCATACTCAAATCCGATCTATGCCTAAAATTGGATCCAGATGGTAGAGTTTCAGATTCCACATGAAGCATTACTTCAAGAACTGCAATACAAAGATTTTAATGGTTGGGAAAATTTTGCTCAACCATTAAAGCAAATCTCGGCCGATAAAGACACATATCACTCATATCCACTTTCAAGCATGCCACTATGATACATCTAAAATTGGACAATAACATATCACTCATATCGCATCAAATTTCAAGCATGCCAATATGATGCATCTAAAACCAGCTAATATCATTACTAGGAATAACTAACATCTCATGGTCTGAATTTTTGCATCGGATTTGTAGGCAGGAAAAAAATAAGACCCTTTATTGACACTAAATGGAACTCTTCAAAATTTTCAGACAGGGTATCAGGTTTTGAGTCTTTCAATTATGATATAAGGCTAAGACCCATGTTTGAAAAAATGTGTTACTTTTCGTGTATACATAACACGATCCTAGTGTAACAAAATGCACGTGTAATGCAAAATCAATGTAACTACCTTTCTACGTTGTAACGTGCATTAAGTTACGCTAAATTGTAAAGTAACGTAAATAAATTTCAGCCAAAAAAAGAAAAAAATCACGTTAAAAGACCTTGATCCCCTTTTAATGTGTACTTGTTTAGGATATGAACTTTTTTGTTTTTAAATATGATATCATATTATTTATAGTTATTAACTATTGTATTTTGTAATTTGCATAAGGACTTAAGTTTTTAATGGAGTGTTTGCTTTACATTTTCTATTAGTTTTTGACATCTTTTGTGTTGCTACTTGGTTTATTTGTAATATTCATGTATGTTTGTTGCTAGTTGCTGATTAGAGTTAATATTGCATGTTAACGATAATTCTCATATTTTTTCAGCTTTTAAAAAATATAATACTAATCCTATTTATTAAGAACATTATTAGAAATATTTTCATATTTTTTAGATTTAGAATTAAGAAAATCATGTAAATTATGCTATGCATTACATTATATACGTTATGTATTATTCTACGGTCTAGCATTACACTTGGCGTTACACTATTATCGACATTGGCTAAGACATTAAACGTAAACAAAATAAAACTGAAGATAAACCGATTGATATGTATCATTCATAAAAATGACGCATCGAAGGAATGGGTTAGAAGATAAGATGGAATGCTTACTAATGATGAAAATCTACTTCGACAAACAGTCATATTGAGTTGTTTTAAAACAATTGATACCTAAAGTGTGATAATTACATAGGTATGGCCCGATAATTTTGATATAGCCGAAACCGATACTATAAACCCATAGCCGATACAGAGGCCGAAACAAAGATTTCAAACCTTGCACTGGAGTTTTTGATTACTTTATTCATGTTCTTTGAAATAGGTGGAGACTGTCAATGGCCTCTCAAACTAAATAGAACTTGTCCACTTTGCATCAAGAACTTGAAAACCAACCATATAGGGCTTATGGGAGCATGATATGATGTTTGGTATAACTGAATAGAACATATTTAACTAAAAAAGCCTACTGATATATTAAAAGGTTTATGTAATCCAGTGATACACATTTGCCACCTTACGTCGCGGGATGCCTTCAACTGAGTCTCATGGTCAGCCTGAACACGAGAGAAAGTATGTTGACCGTATCTATCTGTAGCTTGATTCTGTGCAGTACTTCCTTTTCTCCGGATATTAAGCTTGCGTGTTTCTTGGATAATGTCAGCTGTCCGATTCTCCACGATAGCCAGGCCCTCCTGAGGATATTAAAAACCAAACATTAAATAAAATGACAAACATTATACATACCGGTAAGTGTGATGTCTACTATCTACTTTCACAAAATAGCACATCTGGGGAGGCTTTGAAAAAAAAAGAAAATAATTTTAACAATGTTTGTCCTTGAAAATGGTCTTAATGATATAGATGAATTAATGGGGCAAAAGAATGTAATTTAGTTTCTGAAATAGTCTAAATTGTGATCAACTATGATTTAACATGAGATCCAAAACATGTAGAAAGCCCATTAAATTAGATAAACACCATGGCCATGACTATGGCTTACTTCAAGAGCATTTTTTATTGTACCGCCAATGTGATTAAGGGATGAAGCTATTGAATCTGGACTTCTCTGAGAGCGTGGGCCTTCAGCCTTTGGTAATCCCTCGTGTGATCGGTATGATTGTTGAAACTGCAATTAGCAAATAAAATTAAACACAAGTAACATGACTTTTTTTGGTTCATTACACCTAATAAAATGCAAGCTGTGCCTCAATAAGTATAACAAGTAAATGCCAAATACCCAAACTTACAAGATACAAGAAAGACTTGAAACTTTTTATGGGCATGTCATAGAGTTTTATTGAAAAAATAAGAATATACCATAATGTGTACAAAATCTCCAAAGAAGTGATGTGATTTAGAAGAGTACTTAGCAATCAGTAATCACCACCAAGAGCATATAACCAATGCAAACCCTAAAGGAGCACAGTAGCCTAGCTGGGCTGGAATGAGTTAACAAAGTCCCACCACTGGTAAAAGAAAGTATCAAAAAGAGGCTGCTTAAAAATCGAAGAATTCACATGGGGGTAGGAAGAAACATTATCAGCTTGCTTACAAGCACGCAGAGCAAGAGAGTGTATTAATTAAAAAAATTTGAAGTGAATTGCTATAATCAAACGTCCTAAATAATAAATATGTTCCAATTAGAAAAAAGAGACAACAGGATAATCCAATAAAGCATAAAGCTGTAATACGTATTTAAAAAAATCTTTACTTTTCTCTTCTTTTCTTTTGGTGTTTTGAAACAAAGGCCATAACCTGAGTAGAATGTAAAGATCACCTTCCCACCAGTTGTTGACTCAAACGTCTGCGACTGCTTCCTACCAGAATTTTCAAATTTCTCATCATCAATAAGCGACTTAGCTTTTCTAGCTAGGACCCCCCAAAATCCATATTTGGACTCGTTTAGACTTTTCATGGATGTGTACTCAAAGGCGCCAGGATCCTACATTGGAATCAGAAACCATCAGAAGAGAGCATCATGAATTAAGTACGCAAGAAAAAACAAAAAAATCATGTTATGTCAAATTATGACTGTTGCACACCTTCAAAAGAAAGTAATAAGTTAAAAACTTTTCTAATTAAGAAACTAACAATACAAGTACGGTGCATCAGGATTGTCAACAGTAAAATTTGTCTTTAAAACGTAAGAAGTCCAAAGTACTTGCAGACATCGCAGAACTCAACAACCCAACCTGGAACAGAATTTAAAAAAAAACATAAAATAGCAACGAAATGGCAAGTGCCATATCCGATAAAGTATCAGGATGTGTCTGACACCACAAGGCTTCACAATACAAGTGTTCATGCTTAAATAGCTCCCAACTGCCTTGATATCACCATCATGATTAATGTTCGGTCCTTAGTGACAGTGGAATTCAGTTTCAGACATTTTAGGCAATCAATATGAACTACACAACTTCATTCCTTGTCTTAGTTGTGATAAAGTTATGCTTCATATATTTGCACTTATCTCCAGTAGTACAATGAAAAGGCTGGTCACTTATTGCATGCATACACTACCTCCAAGATGTGGAAGCATATCTCAAGTGGAGGCCACTTAAAACATAGCAAAGCCCATCTGAGATTGTATAAGTACATGCCTTGCTCAAGCCAAGTATTACTACTGCAAATTTAAAATCCTTTATAATCTCTAAAGATTCTCATCAATGTTCAAAGAGGTGGTTTCATTATGCATACAGTCCAAAAGTGTGGCGCATAATCCGTTTCTACGGCCAATTACACGGATTACACCAAAATAAATATTTTTAATATATAAATAAACATTAAATACATGCACACACAAATACAAACACACATGTATGTATGTACATATGTACGTACATACGAGTATAATAACAAAAAAACATGTGCTTCTTTTTTGTTTCTTTTCTTTTTCTTTTTTTGGACTGTTTTGATTATAAACTTTTCATACATTCCTGAATGAAAGCAGAAAGATTTATGCAATGCACAAAAGATGGGCCGCTACTTACTCATTACAAAAATTAAAATAACCACTAGAATTGTAAACCCAAAAAGGCAAATCAACTCCAACTTAAAAACTCACAACTATCTTATCCTAAAACATAAGAGAATCTCACACAGTAGAAGAAACTCAACACACAAAAATCCTTTGGGAGCTCTTATAAATATCCTTAGAAAACCCTAAGACACAAATCTCATCCAAAAAAACTCCACACATTTTAGACAACCTCGTTCTCGCTTCTTCTCTAAACAAACTCTCAACGCACATTATAACATAATTACACCAATTAATCAGGTTGCAAAACTTTGTTGTGCCTCTTATGTGCCAATGAGAAATCATCACCACCAAACAAAAAGCAAAACTTGAAGAAAGCAAGAAAAGAAAAAATAAGAAAGGGAATAGATGTAGTATCTTAGCAGGAGCATTAGCAAACTGTAAAAGGCAATAAAATAAAAATAAAAGGAAAGAGGGGAAGAGAAGATTAGGAAAATAAGTACTATGTCACTGAACGATCTCTTGCCTTTCTGTCGACATCGTTGCTATTGGAATGGTCTCATCGCCATTGGAATAAAATTGCAGCACTGGAATGACCTCATTGTTAGCAAGAGAAGGTGAGAAAGAGAGGATACCTGATGAGAATTAAGAATAGAAACTCAAAAGATAATGCGCCTATCTCTGCTTACCTTAGTCTAAACTAGATGGGTTGGGTCCGTAGATGAGTTTTCATATTTTTAGGCCACCCATTATGCGCCCACAAACCCACAAATGTGGATATGCTGGTACATAATGGATATGCACTCGAATATGTGGTGGTCTTGTCTGCATATTTGGAGTGCATAATCTAAATTCAATGCAAGGACCTGCATCCTACACTGCCTCTCATTAAATGATGGGCTTATCACGTTCAAAGGAATCGGAAAAGGGCTTCGGTGGCTTAATCCATGCGTTTTTCGCAAACTTTTGGGCCTTTTGTGATTATTATTATTTTGTAGATTTTTTATGCAAAACTGTAAAATCTGAACATTATATATATGCGGTAGGAGAGGATGGATTCTTTATGCTATTTTTGAGAGATTAATCAAAGGAGATGTAAGAATTCCCACTACATAAGGAGAGCATGGACGTCCTCTTTAATTGGCGTCTTGGGAGAGCGGTCCACCTCTATACGTGGCCATTATCTTTATTGTTTTCGGATTTATTACAATAAAAATCAGATTTTTCTTGAGTTCCTATCATATTTCAATTTCAGACATTACTCGTATCTTATTGTAATGCATTTTCTTATCTTATAAACAAAACAATACGATCCAAACATATATCATCCCATTTCCAGATATGCCTGGTAAGTTCCAAACTAATCCAAATTCTCATGCTTGATGGTACTAAGAAATGCTCTATCTCTCCCTCCATTAATCCCTTCACTGCTCCCACTCCACCATGCCTTTTTGTCCTTTGTTATATATTCCTTAATCATGAATGTAAGCAAATCAACTCCAACTTAACAACTCACAATTATCTTATCCTAAAACATAAGTGTAATGACATGTATTTTTAATAGAATTACTTCTGAATTTGCTACAATTTTTTCCAATTTAATTTCTTTCTTTTTCACATTTTTCGTCGTTCATTTCTTTCCTTTTCTATGGCCCAACAGCCTCGCAGAGCCCACATATCTTCACCTTTTATTTTTTAAATCCTTTACGAATGAGAGCCCTCAAAACAAAGGCCACTACCAGCTCAAGCCCTCTCTCCTTCTTTCTTATTTTCTTTTCATCTTATCCTTAAAACCGAAAGCCTGCAAGTCCGGCCCAAACAATTCCCATCTCATTCTCACACCCAAACCCGAGAGAGGAAAAACCGCTAACCCTTTCGTTCAGCCACCCCTTTCCATTCTCCCTTCATAAATTCAACTCACACCTCTCTCACGTGCGGATTTGCCGATCTTCCCCCCTCTCGCACGAAACGGCCACCCCTCCCTCAAAAGACTTTCCCTCACCTCCCATAACTTCTCCTTCCCTGGTTTTCATGGATTTACTTTAAAAAATTATCTCCTCTTCATTCAAAAAATTCCTTGGATAAATCATTCAGATTTCTTCAAAGCTTCGGTCTGTGGATCGCTGGATTTCTTGGCCCCGCCGGTGAACAGTAGACTATTTCAATCCGAACTTCAATTTATTTTTCATATTCGATTCCGAAATTGCTTGAGGTGTTGTTAAGATTTGTGTGGATATAATGATTTAGGGACACATATTGGTGGGGATTCACCTATCCTGTTATTGGCATTGGGCTTGCGGCTTTCTTCGGTGTTGCTCGGTTGAGTTGTTTAGGGTTTTGTCTATCACCCTTTTGCTTGATGTGCTGTCTCGGCTTGCTGTATTGGTTTGTTTTAGTGTTTCGGTTCTTACACTTGCTTGTTGTGGGGTCTCGGCTTGTTGTATGGGTTGTTGTGGTGTCTCAGTTTACTATATTGTTCTTCCACATGCTTGTTATGGAGTCTCAGCTTGCAGTGTGGGTTGTTTTAGTGTCTCATGTGTTGTTCCTATCCTTTCTTGTTGTGGGGTCTCGGCTTTCTATGTTGTGTATTTTGGGGTTTCGGTTCTTCTCCTTGCTTGCTATGGGGTCTCGACTTGCTAACCTGGGTGGTTTATGGGTTCAACTCTCTATTTTTTATTGTTATGTTGTCTCGGCTTGGCTCTGTTAGGCCTGAGGCTTCGGATCTGTGGCTCAGGGGTATCGGTTACCTTGTTTGAACTGTAGTGTGCTTTGGCTTCTTGTTTTGACTTGTGGGTTCGGTTGCCCTGTTTTACTGTTACGGTGACCCTCGGCTCAGTCCCGCTTCTTTGTGAGCTTTTGGATTGTTCTTATACCTTGCAATCGCGACGTAAGGGTCCTTAAAATCTGATCCCTATTCTGATGCATTTTTAACAAATTACTTCGAAACTGTTTTAACTAACTTCAGATCATGTGTGATTATACATGTTGCATCGGATAGTTTCATAACTTGCAACCGATTACATATAATGTCATTGCTCTGGATACGACCCTGAAAGTTGCATATTATGCCAGTAATAATTTAGTATGGTATTTATATCTTAAATTACATAGTTTATGAGTTATGCATGAAATAAAGTGACTTTTGGCTTGATACTGGAATAGACATGTTACAAGTATCCCATGTTGAAACGTGACCTAGAAACTTGAAATGCTATCGAAATCCGCAAACTGTGTAATGTATGTCATCATGTAACATGGACATTTCTGAGAATCATGATGCTTCCTAACAAAGACATAGAAGACATGCAACCTAGGAACCACTAGACACCTATGGAACATTACTCAAGCTGAACATTGCACATGGCACTTACACTAATAACCAACCAACAATACACTTGACTCACGGGGTTTAGGTAAACTCATATTAGAGAGAGTACATGAGCGATTGGAGCCATACTTTCGGTCCATATTTGGGGATTATATCATAAGTCTATATAACCGACGAGTTCCATTTTATGTATCCGTTTAGACTGTCGAAGGGATCCAGAGTCCCTTTTTATTTCTGTTTTGGACTTGGTCCAGAGTAGCTTTCTGTGGTCCAAGGTGGTCTTCAGGTTGCATATCATGTTCTCGAGTATGAGTCGCGGCCTAGGATTGACATAACCTTACATTTACTCGATATAGAACATTTACGATTCAGTAATAAAATGCAAACTCATATGCATGCTTTGCCCCGTGTAACATTCTTAGCCTGTTATGCCTCAGTTCCGTAGCTAATTTATCTATCTTTTAAATACTCATACCATGTTCAATATTTTCCTTACATGTATCTTAACTGCTTAATGTGTTAGCCAGTTATGCTTTCGTACTTTTCTTTTCATCCTTTTGTTCGTATATAAATCGTTAGCTTGGAGCAGGATATAGTCTACTTTTTAATTCTGTAAAACATTTTTCAGGTATATTAGGAGGCTTCAGATTTCTAGAGATAGCTTCCTTACTTTGAGTCGTGCACAGAGTTTTTGAAACTACTCATCCAAGTATGTTTTCACAGTATATTTTTCCTATTCTGTAAATATTGATTTCACTTGTAAACAGCAGGACCTGCAGATTTCTGAAATTTGTGATGACCCCCGAAAACCTGGTCGTGGTCGTTACAAGTAGTGGTACATGCAGGTCCATACTGACCACATCGTGAACAGTATAAGTTGAGTCGAATGTATGGTAAAACATACCAGTAATATAGGATGGAACACATATAACATCGTTGCGGACGTATTGAAAACAAATCAACCAAACCAACTTTTCTTTTGAACACATGTGTATGAAATTTTACGGACGTCGTTGACATATGCTCCCAAGATCGAGTGATGCAACAGACCATTCTTGCATCAGTCTGCACATATGCTCCGTTGGGGGTCATTTGTTGAAGGTATTTCTGAATTTTCAAAACAACAACAAAATAATAAAGAGAGGAAAGAAAAAAGTAAATAAAAAGTTAAAAAGATTCAATAGCAAAAAGAAAAAAGGTCTACGATGATTTCTTAAAAGAAAATGACCATTCGTTGAGTGAACTTTTGGATATCTTTAAAAAAAATTACGCAAGGGACATTTGATGAGATTACATATAATAATATTTTTGTAAGAACAAAATATGGAAAAAGAGAGAGAAATGCGGAGAAAGTAAGGAAACTACTCATGAGAAAGGATTTTTAGGTAGGCAAGACCTTTGTAGCATGTTTGATCTGGAACGTGCAACAAGTGTGAACAATGGACCTATTCCTAATGAAGTGCACATATGAGGGTCAAAACAAAAGTTTCCCTCATGAACTGTGATAACAGAAATTTGATTAGAGTTCTTTTGGATGCTTATCCTGCCATTTAATCCAATATGCTGCCCATTTGAAAACTTGATCAAGGTTATAGATAATGAAAATGAATTTAGAAAGCATGTTTGCCCTTATCATGTCTATCTCCTCTCTACTATAAATACCATAAGACCCTAACAAAAAGGGAGGACAAATTGGCATCTGCAAATTTCTAAATGAAAAAGAGTTTTAAAAAGAAATAAATATCTTTTTTCCTCTCCCCCCCACATGCTCCTCCTCCCTTTTGCTCTCATGTTGCTTCTTCCCCCATCCATCCTGAGCACCAAATCCTCCATCAAAAATAACTCCAAACCTCTAGATTCCGCATAGTCCTCCTTTTCTCAAAAACAAACCCCACAACCATCAATCCCCGGTCGAGCTCCTCCTCTTCGCAAGAGTCACCATGCCCACGGGGCGGGGGGCAGGGGGGGCAATTGCCCCCACCTGGCTCCGCCCTAGAATGCAGGGGCGGAGTTGTGTTCAAGTTTCCTTGAGCAGCTCTGTGTTCAAGTTGCCCTGGGCAAGAACATAGAATTAAATTTTTTATACACATTATCACCATCTATTCATGTCCCCATGGATGAAGCTTTTGTTCATGGGACCAAAGGTTCTGGGTTCAAGACCTGCTCCAGTCATTTTTACCTTATTAATTTTTACCTTATTGTTATTTGCTATTATTATTTTGCATGTTAGGTGTTAATTGACCACTAGCTCCTTATGGCCGAGCTTCTGAGTTTGTTCTCCCCACTATAGTTTTTTTATATGTTGGGTATTATTTAACGTTTCATTTTTGTTATGATTTTTTGTAAATATATGCTAAGACTTGTTACAAGATGGGAAGAGGGGTAGAGTGAAACAAGAGCATAAACATTTTTTTTGCATGTTGGTTATTATTTAATGTTTAATTTTTTGTTGCATGTCATGTATTAATATTTTATATTTTTTGTATTTTTAAAAAAATTTATATCATCTTCGTTTTCGCCGAAGGCAAAAAAATTCCTGATTACGCCACTGCTAGCATGTGTTAGACCCACTTGTTAGTGGTCCATGGAATCCACACCCTCATACAAAGCGGGATCCATTCTCATCGGCCTGACGATTCTCACTTTCTACATTCTCTGCTTCAAAATTAAAGTTATTAAGTAAAATCTCCGTGATTTTTCATTTTATTTTTAGTGTTACATCCAATCTCTCCCAAAAACTAGGAGGCACTAACATAAGTGGGTATAACTTGTACAACAATTGACAGCTAACATGACAGCCGCCTTCCAAAGTTGTAAGAAAATATTTTCTCCCATAACATTGTCTTCTTATTGCCTGCAAATGCGGAAAATTGGAGACAACCTTTTTTACATCCCCAATTCTCGTCTCTAGATTACATTTCATTGGAATCAAAGATATACCAAGTATTAAAACAATAAATTTGCTTTGACAAGAACCCCATTCGGTGGTCAACTTAGTGTAAAATCTCCCCTAATTTTTTGCATCATTCCAAACACACCGAAGACTAATTCGAGAACTTAGCAACAAATTTCTAAGTCTAAAATATACTATAAATTGAAACAATCACAAGAACCCGACATCACTCATCCAATTTATCAAAAACCTAATGATAACATAACAGATCAAAACACTCACCCGAGGAGACGGGATCGGCCGACTCGGCGTCTCCTTGAATGCGGAAGCGATCCGCGATTCGCCATAAGCAGAGGAGATAGACGAGTCCCGGTGTGCTGAGGAAGCTCGGATCGCCTGGGCTGCGAGAGAATGCGGCTCTCCGAGTTCCACCGGCGCCGTGGACGGCGATTCCTGGTTGGATACGAACTCTGTTGAGGTCGAGGATCTGAGGTTTCCCTGCCTTCTTCTATACGCCATCGTCCCACGCGCGAACGCGAGGGATCAAGGTTGAAGAATGGCAGGCAATTTTTTTTTTTTGATACTGATTGATCGGTGGACTGGTTTCGTTTTGGGGAGTTGATTGGCGCACCCACCGTTTTACTCGCGCACAACCCACTTTTTTACAAGTTTGCCACTGAATTTACTCATCGCACACACTCTCGGGGCCAATTCAACACACTCCTAGGACCAAATATCCGAAAAGGCCCATACGGTTCTATCGGATATTCGTCGGGTTTCACCGGAAAAAAACTAGGTCGTCCAATTACCTCCGCCCAGGCCCTCTCTCCATCTGCACACGCCCTCCTCCGACCCACTCCCCATCAACTGCACCCTCCTCTGCCCTCCCCATCCCCACTGCCCCCTCATCTGCTCTCCCCCGCACATTCCTCGGCCCTCGTCCACCTCCAAATGCGGTCGGAGAAGACGGATGCGACATTTCGGCGGAACATCATGATCCACGGCTTTAATGGGACGAGGAGGTCGTTGGAGGAGGTAATGGATAGTGATGCGGTAAAGGATGAGGCCGCGAAGAGGGGGCGGTGGATGGGACGGGGGATGGGGTGGGATGGGAATGGGTGCGGGGGCGGGTGCAGGTGCGGGGGTCGTAGGAGGGGCGGGCGAAGAGGGAGAGGGGGCTATGTGGTCGGAGGAGGGTGCTAATGCTGGTGCTGGTGCTGGTGCTGGGAGATGAGAGGCTAGTGATGGGGGTCGGAGGAGGGATGTGGAAAAGGGGGAGGCGTCATCGTCGTCTGCTGGCGGCAGGAGCAATGGATGGAGTAAAACGATGTGTATGTGCACGTGATAAACGAGAAAAATGTTCGAGAAAGTTTGAATGGCAAACTTGTAAATAAGTGGTATTAGCGCGTGAGTAAAACGGTGGGTTCGCAAATCAATTCCCTTAGTTTTTGGATACATTCTAGAGGGAGGAGTCCATTTCAATTGCTTTTAATTATTTATCTAGCTGGGTAAAAAAGCTGTCGGTTTATACATTGAGAAAAAATATGTATTCGAGCAATTTTCTCTTTTGTTACTGTTAGAGCTTTAATATATTTGTAACCACAAGCGCACTGTGTCGTCGTAGCGCTATACGGATCGTCACGCATGGAGGTTGGGTGATCGAGTACTAGCTCAATCCTAGATTATTGTTAGCTACGTAAGGTGGTTTTGCAGAATAGAAAAAACGGAGATTTACACAAGATATAATATGAAGGCATATAGAAATGGAAACAATCACAAGGAAAAGCAATTAGAAGAACATAGAACACCATGAATAACAGTAAAACAGATATATAAACAATTAATCAAAAGCAAGAAATATTTATCTCAAAGAGTTGCTCACAAGAGTCGTCACTTCATGCTTACAATCGATAAGAAAAGCATCAAAACCTAACCTAAACCCGATCTACTCATAAAACTAAGAAAAAAACCTGAAAAGGGGGACAAAACGAAGCTAAAGGTCCCTCCTCCTAATCTGGTGGTGCTCCCAAAGCTTAAATAGCTAACCAAAACCCTAGCGGGTAAGCTGCAGAACCGACTCGACCCGACACGATCGTGTGGAGACCCACACGGTCATGTGGGCTATATCTCTAAGTCACGGCGTTGGCGCTTCATCGTTTGACTCGATTCGATGCGGTCGTGTGAGGGCCCAAATGAATGTGTCGCCCGTGTGCGTAAAATGCTGCAGCTTCACCATTTTGCTTCTTCTTGGGACGACACGGTCATGTAGATGGCCACACGACCGTGTCGTCCTGGCTTTTCCTCTTTGGTAGAACGGTCCACACGACCGATTGAGACAGTCGTGTGGGCTTCTTTTTAGCTCCTTGGTTGTGTTATCTCACAAGGACATGTGAGATACCTCACACGGTTGTATGAGAACTGTAGATCTCCAAAAATCCACGATATGAACCCCATCGCGTCGCCAATCGATCCTAAAGCCTATATACACGCTCTTGGGCTCCAAAAATACAAGATTTCACCTGAAACACATCAAACAAGCCCAAAACGTAAAAAGGAACAAAAGGAGGAAGAAATGGTATGGAAAGTGTGGTGAAGTGGCATAAAACGTGGGGGGGGAGTACGTGAAAAACATATAAAATAAACACACATCAAAATCCCCCAAGCTGAACTTTTCCTTGTCCTCAAGGAAGACACGAACGAGTAGAGTTTGGAGGTAGGCAAGCATATGATGGCATGACCTTGAGAATTCTACAATGCCGGGCAGATATATGTGGGTGAATGGAAGTTTCAAATTCACAGACGTAAAACACGCCAATTCCCCTCGATCGATTAGAATATAATCATAGGGCATGGTTTCTAGCTCAAATCATCAAATAATATACTTAGCTATGATCATGCTCAAATCTAAGAATATTTCCCTAACACGTTCTAGGTTGAAGGAATATGGATCTAAGTTATGCGATGGTTGAGGAAAATATAAGTATCGGATAATGGTTTATTGGTCTATAGAGGAAGTGGCTCTCACAACACGTCAACTTTCCATGATTCATGAAATCGTGAATTTCATTCATGCTTTCATTTTTCATTGTTTTTTTTCAATTTGGATTTTAATTGGTTCGTGTAAGAAGTGTTGGGTCGATGACTCCCAGGTCAGACGACCTTAGGGCATCAGGCCAAGAGGGACCACTCGGACATACTAGCTTAAACCAACTATAATCCTTATTCATATGTACTCCCTCAAGCTAACCATTTCGGCACGAAGCCCTGATTCTTCTTGAGGCATGAGGATCCGGCTACTTAGCGTCACTGGGATAATAGTGCATATGTTATTATTTTTCCATAAATACACTCTTTTTTTATTTTCTCTCTTTTTTTCTTTTCTTTTTCTCTTCTTTTTTTCCGAAAGCATGATTTGGTAAAGAAAAATCACTCCTCGGTACTAGTTAATAGGTCGTTATCTAGGTCTCGATAGATTATAAACCATTATGCTCAACTATCAATTCTATGGTCCATGCATAAAGTGGTTCCCAAAGAAAAATCCAACCCATGTCAGTTTCAAGAACTATTATCCTAGGGATCATAAGAATGAGCATAACAAGCATATTTTATGGGATTTGAGACTAGAAACGTATCGTAATCATATATTCACATCGATATCAAGAGGATCGAGCGTAAAATATAGAAAATGAAATATCATTTAATATACCATGCATATAAAATCCTGATGTTGGAGAATTTTCAAAGCATATATATACACATGGATGCATGGAACTGCGAGATGCATGATGCAATGCAATCGTTTTTGTTGTTTTTTATTTTTCACATTTTTTGAATGCACATAAGAAAAAGAAAATGTGATGCATAAACGGAAAAGAAAGGAAAAGAGAAAAACATATACACATGGATGAAATGTGAAAATAAAGGTGGGGAAATTAAAAAAAGAATGGAATTCTCCTCCCCCAAGCTAGAAGTGAGCATTGTCCTTAATGTGATACACTCGATAAAGTGATGAGGAAAAATGCGAGGAGGAAGAGATAGCGTCAGGTCTCCCCCAAGATATGTCCAAAATGTGCCCTGAGTATGATGGGGAAGTGGAAGTGAGGGTCATGTGTAAGTGGGGGAGAATGAGTGCAGAGATTAGGAGGTGCTGCCATCAGGGGGTGGAGGTGGTGGTGAGGTGGGTGGTGGGATATGTGTGGGTGGTTGTGGATGGGTGTCGAGGATGAAGCCAATCTCGACGAGCCTATCATAAATGTGGTAGACCATGGAGTGCAGGCTGTGGTATATGGACCTCGAGTCCCGAACACTCTCCTCGATAATGCGGAGATGCTCATCTGTGGTAGGAGGAGGAGGAGGACCATAGGTGCAAGCATCGTCAACTCGCTGGTGGGTATCATCCGTGAAGGGTAGGGGTGTCACTATTGTCTCCTAAGTGACCTCATGTGCGGAGGTGGCACGTGCAGTGGAGGTAGAGGGATCCGTAGGAATGGGCTGGGGCTTAGGCTCGGGCTGTGTAGGTTGAGGGAAGTTAGGATCAGGGTTGTCCATGCATAAAGTGGTTCCCAAAGAAAAATCCTGTATTATCTCCTGCCACACCAAATACACTAGAGGGGGGTGAATAGTGTATATCACGACGAAATTGCAAATTTAAAAGTTAATAAAAATGCAATAAGAGTGCGAAAGTAAATAAGTACAATCCAGAGAATGGAAAACACAAACACCAAGATTTATCCTGGTTCAGATACTCGTGATCCTACGTCCAGTCCTCTACACTGTAGAGATTTTCAATCCACTATAACGCTTGCCCCGTAAGCAACAACATACAAAAATGGCGACACTCTCAGTGTCCCAATGTTTGTACAATCTCTACACCAAGAGATTCAATTTACAAAAATGAAGAATGAAATAACACCTAAAGCCTTGATGTGAATTTCAAATGGAATTCAAAGGAAAGGTGTTTAATGAAATTTCAAGGTTTCTAGATTTTGGATGGAAGAAACACACTTGAAGATTTCAGTTTTCAAATGAAGAAAATATCAGAATTTTATTTCTTCAAATGAAAACAATGGCAGAACTTTTTCTTAAAAAGAATAAAATTAAAACTTCTAAAGAGGAAAGTTGAAAAAGAAGTGTGTAAAATAGAAGGGGGTGCCCATCTATTTATAGATCTGAAAAGGAGTTATAACGGCTATACTTCAACAGCTATAAACCATCCCCAATGGATAGAACAAAGCAGTTGTAAAAACGGTCAAAAACGGAATTAGCCTGCCAATGGAATTTTGTTGGTCGACTAATTTTGAAAGGGCAAAAATTTGACCGTTTGAAGTTACAGACATGGAACGGATATGGAAAGGATGTTGACCACCAAATTTTATGGTCAAAAACGAAAAGGAAAAATTAGCATGCCAACAAAAATAAATTGGTCGGCTAATTTTTAAAAGAGGAATTTTGAGATTCTGAAAAGCCTATGTTGTAGATAAATGTTAGAAGAGACCCTAGGCATCTAAGATAAGTCATCATCAGGCTTTAAAAATATAAAATGAAAAAATACATTTATTACAAAAAGCCGTAGATGTGATTACATCTGTATTTGAGAAGTATTTACGCATGCAATGACTAGTGATAATGTTCAAGGCGTAAATGTTGAGTAGTCGGTTATTTGCACAAAAAGAGTTAGTAATAATAATAATATTAAGTTTGGCATATCAAAACCATATGAAATAGAGATATGGAATTATGGAATTTCAACATTCTCCCCCTTTTTGATGATGACAAATTTTAATCAAAATGTATTAGCAATCTTGCATATTAGTAATCGAGCATATTATTACTCGTGCACATTATTACTCTCCCAGAATTAATGCCTAAAAGTCATTATCAGTATATTTCTCCCCCTTTGTCATCCACAAAAAGTGGAATAAAGAAGAGAATTAATTAAAAAAATTTGAGACAATTTTGAAGGGTGGAAAGATAATCAAAGATATAAAGGAAACACATTATATTTCATTAATACTGAGGATATAAAAATAAGAACAGTAACAGCAAACTAACAACAAGGGACCCACCTTACAAACAACAGACCAACATTCTTAAAACCAAATACAAACAAACTAAGGCCAAACTAAGGCCAACCAGATGCGAAACAACCTAAGTCCAAAAACAATCAAAAAACTGGGAAACACCAAATTGTCCATTTCGAAATCAACTGCCAGTGAGCCAACCAAAGTACCAAACACCAAAACAGCAGGAGATAGCATCATCGAAGGGTCAGTCAAACAACCAATCTTAACGGCGACGAGAAGGAGTGCCCCGGCCAGGGGAGGTAGGGTTGCGAGGGGTGGTGCGACGAGGAGACAGATCAAGGTCTTCAAATAGGGAGAAAATTTGGGCCCGAGACTCTTGGATTTGTCCAAGGAGTCGAGCATGACTCTGAAGTGTTGTGACATAAGAACTGAACTGATGTTGGACGCCCGCAAAACCCTCACTGGCGATGCCTAAATCTCTTCTAAGTTTAATGAAAGAGTCCTCTTTCAAAGGCTTAGTTAAGATATCAGCAATCTGATGTTTAGTAAAAATGAATTTTAAAATAATGTCACCTTTTTAACGTGATCATCCAAAAGTGGTGACGACTGTCAATGTGTTTAGTTCGGGAATGGTGAACAGGATTGTTAGATAGCTTAATTGCACTTGTGTTATCACACATAATGGGATATGTGGAATATTGAATGCCATAGTCTGATATAGTTTGTTTCATCCATAAAATCTGAGCACACGCTAAACCAGCGGCAACATATTCTACCTCTGTGGTAGATAATGAAACAGAATTTTGCTTTTTACTAAACCAAGAGACCAAAGCATGTCCAAGAAAATGACATGTGCCACTAGTGCTCTTTCGGTTAGATTTACAATCAGCAAAATCTGCATCACTATATGATAATAAATCATATGTGTTAGTTTTATGATAAAATAAACCAAAATAAGACGTATGTTTAACATATCTAATTATCTGTTTTACGGCAGTAAGATACGAAACCTTAGGATCTGCCTGAAAGTGAGTACATAGACAAACGGAAAACATGATGTCTGGTCTACTAGCAATAAGATATAATAAAAAAACCAATCATACCTCTATACAAACGTTGATCAATACTCGTACCGTTTAGATCCTTGTCAAGAGAGCTAGAAGTACTCAATGGAGTACGTTTTTCTGCAGAATTCTCTAGTCCAAAGTGCTTGATAAGTTCTTTTGAATATTTGCTTTGGTGGATGAAAATACATTCCTTCATTTGTTTGATTTGAATATTAAGGAAGTAGTTAAGTTCATCCATGTGAATCATTTCAAATTCCTTCTGCATAATCTTAGAAAAATCTTGACAGAGAGATTCGTTAGTAGAACCAAAATAATGTCATCAACATATATTTGAATAATAATAATGTCAGAATCTATGTTTTTAACAAAAAGGATTGAATCAATCTTACCAATTGAATAACCTGAATTTAATAGAAACTTTTAAGTCGTTCATACCAATCACGAGGTGCTTGCTTAAGACCATATAAAGCTTTCTTTAATTTAAAAACATGGTTATCCAATGTTTTATGATGGAATCCTGGTGGCTGTTCAACATAGACTTCTTCTTTAAGAAATCCATTGAGAAAAGCACTTTTTAACATCCATCTGAAATAACTTAAAATCTTTATAACATGCAAACGATAATAACATCCTAATAGATTCAAGACAAGCAACTGGTGCATAGGTTTCATCATAATCAATACATTCTTCTTGATTACAACCTTGTGCGACCAGTCGTGCTTTGTTTCTAATTACCTGTCCAGATTCATCCAACTTATTTTTGAATACCCATTTGGTACCAATAATTGGATGATCTGATGGTCTGTGTACTAATTCCCAAACATTGTTTCTCTGAAATTGATTGAGTTCATCATGCATAGCAATAATCCATGAACTGTCTTCACATGCTTCGTTGATGATCTTTGATTCAATGGATGAGATAAATGTGCATCATTTGTTCTATTTGACCATGAGTTCTCACACCAACTGAAATATCTCCAATTATCAAGTCTGGTGGATGATTGCGAACTTGTGTTTATGCTTTAAGAAGATCTGCATTATCTGAAATAGATTCAACAGAAGGTTTAGTAGTACCATCATCATCAAGTTGAATATTGTTAAAAGAGTCAGATAAAGGTAATAAATCCTCACTATCATCATTAATAGTAGGAATAGATGAGGGAGTCTTATCAAAAGTGACATGTAATGATTCTTCAATTGATGAAGTTCTTTTATTGTAAACTCTGTAAGCTTTACTGTGTGTTAAGTAACCAACAAAAATCCCTTCATCAGATTTTGAATCAAACTTGTCAAGTGTATCTCTAGTGTTAAGAATGAATTACTTACATCCAAACACACGAAAATATGATACATGAGGAATGCGATCAAGGAATAATTCAAAACAAGTTTTGTTAAGCAATGGTCTTATAAGAACTCTATTTAAGATATAACATGCAGTTGCAACAGCTTCTGCCCAAAAATATTTTGGTAAGTTACTATCACAAAGCATTGTTCTAGCACATTCTTGAAGAGTTCTATTTTTCCTTTATACTACTCCATTTTGTGGAGCAACTCTAGGAAAGGAGAAATTATGTGTTATACCATTATTATCACAAAAACTTGGAAAAAGATTCATTTTCAAATTCTCCCCAATGATCACTACGAATAGTAATAATGGTTGAAGATTTGATTTTCTGAATCTTTCTACAAAATATGGAAAATTCTTGGAAAGTATCATTCTTATATTGTAAGAATATAACCCATGTGTATTGTGAATAGTCATCAACAATGACAAATGTATATATACTTTTATTCAAAGAAGCTACTCTTGAAGGACCAAATAAATCCAAGTGGAGGAGTTCTAATGGTCTCTTTGTTGAGATAATGTCCTTTGATTTAAAAGAAGATTTGTGCATTTTTCATTGTTGACAAGCATCACAGAAGTGTTTGTGTTTGAATGATATGTTTGGCTTCCATTAACTAATTTGTGTTTTGAAATGCATGCAAGATTTTTGAAATTAGTATGTCCAAATCGTTTGTGCCATAAAAGTGTGTTGTCTGATGAAGCCATCAAACAGTGATTGTGAGTGGCAATAGACATGCATAGGATATAAATATTATTCCTACGCTTGCCACAAAATAAAATGGAAGACATATCAAAATTATAAATAATACAATCATGTAGTTCAAACATAATTTTAAAATTCTTATCACATAATTGACTGATAGATAGTAAATTGTGTTTCAAACCATTAACCAATAGTACGTCCTCAATGGTAGGTTGATTTGGATTTCCAACTGTTCCAATACCAATAATATTTCCTTTGTTGTTGTCACTAAAGGTTACTGTGCCTCCATCTTTGAATTGAACGGTTGAAAGTAAGTTAATGTTGCCAGTCATATATTTAGAACATCCATTATCTAAGATCCATCTTTGTTTCTGGGGTACCTGATAGATAAACATGAAACAATGGTACCCTTTGTTTTAGGGTCCTTGGGATTAGATCTTAGGAAGCCAAACCCAAGTAGAATTTGACTTTCTTATATAATTGCTAGAATGAACAATAGAATGCATATAATTAGAAATGAATAGATCTCTATCATATAAACATGAATCCTTAGGAACCCATATATTTAGAGTATTAGGTTTCCTAGGAGATGCATTCGAAATATTTCTAATGTTTGAAATATTTCTTTGTGAAGAAGAAATAATTGATTTGCTTTCTTTGTGTAAATGAATGCATGATTCTTCTTTTGTGGTCTAACAAATGTTGTTTTACCACTAAATGAAGATGTGTTACAAGATTTGGATATATTCTTATTTGAATATCCCAATCCTTGTTTATGATTTGCTGGATAATGAAATTGAAGCAAATCATCGAGATTAGTCTTACCTTTGTTAAATGTATTAACATTAGCAGACATCTCATCGTATCTCATCTTTAGTGATGAAACACTATTATCCATTTCGGATAGACATGCATGCAATCCTTGATTCTAATTTTTGAGAATTTTATTCTCTTTATTCAGATTCAAGATTTGAGAAGATAATAAGTCTTTCTCAGTGTTAGTTGCATCAGATGAAAGATGAAAGTCATTGATGTTCAAGAACAAGAGCATCATTGCTTTGTTTCAAAGACTTGTGTTGTGCATTTAGTCTTTTGAAATGAATGTAAAGATCATTAAAAGCATCTAATAATTCTTCATTATCAAAAGAACTTACATTGCTTTCATCATTTTGTGCCATGAAACACATATTGGCATTTTCTTCATTATTGTTGTCTTCTTCATCAGAAGATGAATCTCAAGTTGCTGCGAAGGCTTTCTTCATTCTATCAAACTTACTTTCTTTCTTGGAATGTTTATTATTGTTATTGAAAGTATTGAACTTTAATTTGAGAAGTGGACAATCCTTCTTGTAATGTCCTGGTTTATTACAATTGAAACAAAGAGAGGAATCAGTATTCTGAGATTTAAAATTTTTATACTTACCTTTTCTTAAGAGATTTTTGAAGTTCCTAGTAATGAGAGCAACATCTTCATCATCGTCTGTGGCTGAATCATCGGTATCTGATGATGCGTTGAAGGCAAGAGTTTTCTTCTTTGAATCTGCTTGTTCCTTACGGTCTTGAAGTTGTACTTCGTAGGCCATCAAATTACCAACGAGGCTTTCAACGGTGAGAGTTGATAAGTCATTGGCTTCTTCTATTGTTGTGGTCTTTCTTTCCCATTCTGGTGTTAAGGTACGAAGGATCTTCCTCACTTGTTCTGTTTGAGAGTATGTCTTAACAAGAGCAATCATAGAGTTTGTGATATCTGTGATTCTAGTAACCATCTCTCCAATTATCTCATTGTCCTTCATTCGGAATAGTTCAAACCCATGAACAAGAACCGAAATTTTAGTTTCCTTAACCTTACTAGTTCCTTCGTGTGTTACCTGAAGTGTATGCCAAATGTCAGATGATGATTTGGCCTGGGATACACGATTGAACTCATTCTTGTCCATGGCGCAGAATAGTGCATTCATCGCTTTGGAGTTGTGAGTTGCATCGGATTTTTCATTAGCAGTCCATTGGGCATAAGGAGTTGTAGGCTTCACGTATTGAGTTTCCAACATGTTCCAAAGTTCGTACTCGATACTTTGAAGATAGATCGTCATCCTTGTCTTCCAATAAGAGTAGTTGGATCCGTTGAATAGTGGAGGCCTTGTGGTAGAGTGCCCTTCTGGAAATTGTGATGAAGATGTTGAATTGTTCGTCAGATAGGTGAAGGTCATCTTGACTGCGCTCTGATGCCAAATGTAGGATCTCCTGCCACACCAAATGCACTGGAGGGGGATGAATAGTGTATATCACGATGAAATTGCAAATTAAAAAGTCAATAAAAATGCAATAAGAGTGCAAAAGTAAATAAGTACAATCCAGAGAATGGCAAACGCAAACACCAAGATTTATCATGGTTCGGATCCTTGTGATCCTACGTCCAGTCCTCTACCCCGTAGAGATTTTCAATCCACTATAACACTTGCCCCGTGTGACGGCCCGTATCCATCAGTACGCGTATATTTGTATTCTACGTATTTTCATAAATTAAAAATATTTTATAATGGTGGGTAGGAGTTTAATATCAAATTGGTTTCAAAAATCATTTATAAAAATATTTTGCAGTATCAATATAGTTATAGCCTATTTTAGGGAATGCGAGTGCCATCCTAAACCCCTAAATAATTTATATAATTATATAAACTCAATTATTAATGACATAGCCATATCAATTATTTTTCTATATAAACGTTATCAAAATAATTTCAAACTTCTACCATGAGATTCTAGGATCATTTAGTGCTCCCCATATTAATTTCGTAATTTTCTGAAGTCAAATCGATATAGAACCCGCAAACCCGCGACCTAAATGTTTTGGCCCAAAACTCGTATCTCCATAACTCAAACTTCGAAATGGACCTCGTACTCGCGATCATCGCAACGATACGAACCCGTGGTTATGTTTTCGTAATTTTTCGGAGTCGTTTAACTTCAGGGGCAAAATCGTAATTTCGTTACTAAATTCTACTAATTACATTCAGTAATCACTTTTACCTTACCCTAATCACTATTACTAATTATCTTCACTCTTACCGACAGATGACACTAACCCCCTAACATGGCAGCCCATGTGATACACAATAACCCCCAAAATCCACACTTAGTCAAAAAGCTAACCTAATTGCATTAATTACATTTGACTAATCTAATTATAATATAATTATAACTATCTTATAACTATATAATTAGCCCTATATAATACCCCTTTAACCTGTCTCCCCTCTCCCTCAGGCTCACCCCCGTCGCCCGAACCCACTCCTCCTCTCATCTTCGACCTCCCTCTCTCTTCCCCTCCCCGTTCTCCAGCGCCCCCGCCCGTACGACACCCTTCGACCTCGCACCAGAGCGCCTCCCCACGCCGCTGCACATCTCTAGCAACTACAACTGCCTCCCCTGCAACCCCGCCTCTCACCCTCGCTCTCTCCTTCCCCAAGCTCCCCCCCGAGCAGCTTCGCCCACCACCGGAGCTCGTCGCCCCCAATCTCGACCACCCATCTCCGACGACTCGTGACGCCTCCCACCGTCTCACCCACGCTTCCATGGCGAGCAGCACAACCCAGCGCCCCTCCCTGCTCCTCCTCTCCCCTCCGACGTTGTAACATCCCGCTCCCCAGGATACACAGAAAGTACGAATCCATCCCATGTTATCCAAGAGCAGCGAGTGTTACGAAGGAAAAAAATAAAAACTAAAAAGAAAATGGCATGCCACTGCGCACTGCTAGGGTAGTACATGTAATGTTCCAACTAACAAACAATGCCAAGCCAACAACATAGAAAGTCATAAGGAGAACATCCAAGAGACTAACAAGAACCACTATCATTTTGTAAGGATCCTGTCTATGGAGAAAACACTAGAAGGGGGGTTGAATAGTGTTTAAGCAATTTAAAACGATAGTTACACCAAATTAAAATGCTAACCAACAATAAAGTACAGAATTAGAATTAAACCCAAATACGAAACAAATACAAACACAAGTATGTTTTTAGGGTTCGGATTACCCAAGTCACTTCCCGACTTGTTCCCGGTAATCCTACGTCACTTCCACCCGGATACCTCCGGATACTCAAGTTAGAACCCTAACTTGAGGTTTCCTTAAAAATCCACTTGTAGCAACCCTACAAGTGAAATGGAATACAATTGACGTCCTTGACTCCCACAACTTGGGAGCAAGCAAAACCGCTCTCACAACCCGAGAGCAAAATCAATATACGAAAATAATGAAATATTGAAAGCAACACTTACAATCACCTATGCCTTGAAGTAGAACTTGAAGGAGTGGTGTGTTGTGTGTTGAAGACTCTCTTGGAAGAGAGGAGAAAGCCCTTTCTCTTGACTGCACCAATTGCCTAGAGGATCACTCTTTGGTTCTAGGTTGAAGAGCAAGAGATCAAAGATTTGGAATTCTTAGGGCTTTGGATTTGAGAGCTTTAAACTTTAGAATGAAAGCTTGAGATGAAATCTTGGAAGAATTGGTAACCTCTCAATGGAACAGTAGAAGCCCCATTTATAGGTTTCTCAAATCCACAAAACAGTTTAGGCAAAAACTCTTTTGGAATTTTGTGAGAAAATTCTCAACGGATAGAATCTGAACTCGCGACAGTCGACTGTTGAAGAAACCACAGTCGACTGTTGCACAGTCAGCATGGGTAGGTAAGAATTCATAACGGTAACTTACCACGTGGACAGTCGACTGATGAAGCAAAGACAGTCGACTGTTGAACCAACAGGCGACTGTAAATCCTTCTACATGCGACTGGCCGAGAGATGGTAAGTTGAATGAAATCTGGAAATCCTGTAAGATAACAGGACAGACGACTGATGCAGATAATACAGTCGACTGTTAATCAGAACAGGCGACTGTAAATCCTTACACAGACGACTGTCAAATACCCTGAGAATTTTCAGAGAGCTGAGTCAATAAATTGGCTCACAGACAGACGACTGTTGAAGCATACACAATCGACTGATCCAAGGTACAGTCGACTGTATATACAACAATATTCGACTGGCCGTAAAAGTCAGATCAACAAAGTTTTGGGCAAAAGAAAGACAGGCGACTGATTTACAAAACACAGTCGACTGTCACTTGGACAGGCGTCTGTGAATCTTTCATCAGTAGCCTGTGCGAAATAAACAGAGAGGCCCAAAACTAGATTGTAAACGTTTGTGCATAACAGGCGACTGTAGAACAAAACACAGTCGATTGTTTTTGAGACAGACGACTGTAAAACGTTCAGCAGTCGACTGTTATAAACAATCAAGCACAGTCACTAAAGAAATGGATTGGGGTCAAAGGACAGATGCTCTAATAATGTCCTAAGACAGAAATGATGATGTGCGTGAGTGCTCCATCAATGTTCTACTTCTAAGCTACATACTAGAAGAGATAAAAGAGAATTACATTGACGAATTCTCTCTTCTATCCATCACATGAGCTTGAAGTCTTCATGGAGCTTCAATCAACATCTACAATCACCCAATCCATTTTCATTTGCCTTCATTCAACTTTGACTGTCATCCATTGCAGGTAGATCTTCATAATAAGCTTAGGCAACGGATTAACTGCAAAATAGGGGATTAGTCACAAGTATTTATGTTTGCTCATCATTAACACCAAGTAGGGAGAAGTCCATTACTCAACAATCTCCCCCTTTTTGATGATGACAAACAAACATAAACAAAAAGATAAATAACTGTGCGTAATGTAAACCCTACATAGATGCCAATCAAGTTAGTCAACAAATATTAGGGCATCTACATATCAATTGAAGCAAATGAGTAAGATACGTATGAATTTAATTCAAGAAATCTAGGAATTAAAATCCCTATTCATTGTAATCTTACTCTCCCTGAATCTAAGGCAACTTCAATCTTAGATTCAAAGTGTTAGAACATACTTATCACCTTCATTATGAATCTTGTATGTTTATTTCTCTCCCCCTATGGCATTATCCAAACAGGTGGGAGTAAATAACAACAACAATAATCATGCTAAATACGAACTAATAACAATCAAGGAGTATAAAGATATATGGAATCAAAAAACCCTTAAAAGCACATCATATCACATCAGAGATAGCATGAATAAATCAATATCAAATCCTATATTGTCTCACAAGCACATCATAACAGAATAAATCATTCAAGGAGACAATATGGCAAACATCACACAGATAAGATAATCAATTATACGAGGTGTGACACATGATATTCAACAGCAACATCAAATATATATATCAAAGGATGTGTGTACATATCAGATAGACATCACCATGTCCAACAAAAATAATACATCATGATTACAAAAAAAATCATGATACCAAAGTTACATATCACATCAAATATCTATCATAACCTCAACATACATCAGTATCAAAATATCCATCACACATCAAGATACGACCATTAACAAGCTAACACCACACACACACCTATCTAAGAGTGAGTGTCTCCAGGGGCTGCAGAAGAAGAAGCAGGCTCTGTGACAACAGGTGTATCCTCTGGAGGAGGGTCAGAAGGAGCAACATCAGCAGCATCAGTAGCATCCTGAGTAGAAGCTACACCAGAATGCACAACGACATCAGAGGGCTGAGGAGGAACATGAGGCTGTGGAACAAACTGTCTAAGATCCTCAGGGAAGGGTATTCCCTGATGGAGGAAAGAAAGTGATAGCAACCTGTAAAGTCCAGAGACCATCTCAAAAAGAATATCATGAGATGGTGGAGCTGAGGTGGAAGGCTGGTCAGCAGGAGGAACATTGGAGGAGGACGGAGCTGATGTGGATTTCCTCTTCTTCGAGGCAGACTGTAGAGCCGAAGAAGACTTCGACTTTGCAGATGCATCGAGGAGAGGAGCAAAAGGCATGGGCTCGTAGCGAGACAAATCAACACCGAAATGTCGAAAGACAAGAGTCAAAAGACCACCGTATGGAATGTGAGCCGAGGAAGAAGTGAACTCGACCTTGTCCATCCTGTCAAGGAGGACACCAGCCCAGTTCACGGACATTCCAGAGAAAATCGCATACATACACTTCAGAATATCCTGGGAAGGCTGGTCAGGTGATGCATACCTCGGCAGGATGTTGGACTTCACCACCAGGTGAACTGGCCAACCTCTAGCCGAAAACATAGATGACCTAACACCAGAATCCATGGCTAAAGGTATCTCACGAAACATATCTCGAAGGACAGACTGGTCAATCTCGTCAATCTCAGAAATGGAAATGTCAGAGGGAAGAGATCCAGTAGAAGGAATCCTAAAGATGGTCCCTAAGAGAGTGGGAGTAATCTGAATGTGGGTTCCCTGAACAATGGTGTCAAGAACTCTGGTGGTAGAATACTCACCGCGAACGCGGTTTGCATAGAAGAGCTTCCTCAAAAATGGATAGGCTCGAGGGGACTCGCTCTGAGAGAAGCGAAAAAGATTGGCCAAGTGGGTAGCAGATAGAATGTCTGAAAGTCTCTCAGCAGTAAATACGGGGAAAACAATGTACCGCTCCCTAAGATCCCTAAGAGAGGGTGGAATTTTGTCAAGCAAAGATCATCTCGGCAAATGGGAATAAGGGGATCAGTAGGGGCACAACGGGAGACTCGTCTCCAGAGCTCGAATCAGAAGCAGACTGATGGGGAGCGGCAGCAGTAGGCTCATTGATGGTAACACCAATGGGCTTCTGCTGACGCTTGATCAGGGGCTGAGCGTCAGAAGATGACGATGAGGGAGAGTATCCCTGCAAAGCAGACAGCGAGGGAGAATCGACATGTTTGGTACGAGCTTTGTAGGGCTTCTTGTTCTTGGCTATAGGTTTCCTAGGAGCCCTAGGAATCTTAGAGGCCATGATCTTCCCCTTACCCTTGGGCTTGGGTGCCATGGAGTCAGTCAATCGAAAGAGAGAATTGAATGATAATAAATCAAATGAGAGACTCGAGAACGAACGACAAACCAAGTTGAAGAAGACACGAAGAAGCAACGACGAAACAATCGACTTGAGGGGAGGCGGAGATCGACGGCGACGGCAGAGGAAAGAGCAGGAAGTCGAAGCGGTTTAATCGGAGGAGAGAGAAACGTCGAGTTGAAAAGAACCGTCTCGAAGTAAATATGAAAGAGAGAATAAATCTGGGCCGTTGGATCAAAGAATCGACGGCTCAGATCAAAGCAGTGAACCGTCACAACAGTAGACGGTCGACTGATAAACAATATTCATTCGACTGGATGAAGTGATAAGAATTAGTCTCAGTAAGACAGACAGTCGACTGTTGAGTAACATACAGTCGTCTGTCCGATAGACAGTCGACTGTACTATACACATCAGTCGACTGACCGAAAATCAATAACCTTCATCAGAAAGACAGAGAGCACTGTAAAATTTTGACAAAGAGAAACAGTCGCCTGATGACTAAAAGTCAGTCGCCTGTTAAAATAACAGTCGACTGGAAAACATTCATCAGTCGTCTGTGCGAAAGATACAAATTCGTAGACTGAGGAGATAGAGTAGGGCAGTCGACTGTCGAAGGAAAGACAGTCGTCTGTCCTGGTCCAAAAATGCACAGTGAGATACAAATCCAGAGAATAAGAACACTCACCCTAAGACCTATACTCTAATCACAAACTTATCATAAAAATAATGTAATAAGATAAATCAATTGAAACACAAATCTCTAAGACCAATCTCAAAGAAATTATGAAATCATATAAATCGCAATTGCCTTTCTTAAACACATACATAACATATATTAAAAGAAAAAAGACAATATGATGACATGAGCTCAAAAGTGTTATAACAAGAATGTTGAGCTTCTAAATTTCAGATTCACCCATAATTCCTAATTCTCCACGCAACCTCACAAATGAATCTTCTTTAAGAGGTTTTGTGAAGATGTTGGCAATTTGTTTTTGGGTTTTAATGTACTCTAAGATGATGTCCTTCTTAACTACATGATCATTTATAAAATGGTGTCTCACGTCTATGTGTTTGGTACGTGAGTGGTGTACCGGATTCTTGGAAAGATATATGGCACTTTGGTTATCAACCATGATCGGGCAAGTATCACAGTTGACACCATAGTCCATAAGAGTGTGTCTCATCCAAAGAACTTATGCACATGCAAGACCCGCGGTAATATATTCCGCTTCAGTCGTGGACAATGACATCGAATTCTGTTTCTTAGAAAACCAAGAAACTGGGGAATTTCCTAGAAAATGGCAAGTGCCACTAGTACTTTTCCTGTCGGACTTGCATCCGGCAAAGTCGGCATCACTATATGAGATTAACTCGTATGTGCTAGATTTAGGGTAAAGTAACCCATAATCTAGAGATTGATTGAGATAGCGAAATATTCGTTTAACCGCAATCAAGTGTGACTCCTTAGGTCTAGCTTGATATCTAGCACACAAGCATGCGGAAAACATGATATCGGGCCTACTAGCGGTTAAGTAAAGTAAGCTACCGATCATACCTCATTATAGACGAACGTCTACATCTTTTCCGCTTTCATCTTTATGAAGGTGGGTAATAGTACTCATGGGAGTCTGTTTGCTTGATGACGATTCCATCTCGAATCGCTTTATAAGCTCCCCTGTGTACTTTGTCTGATGTATGAAGGTGCCATTCTCCATTTGTCGAATTTGCAGTCCAAGGAAATAAGTGAGCTCTTCCATGTGGCTCATCTCAAATTCATCCTTCATTGACTTAGAAAATTCTTGACAAAGATTAAAGTTGAACCAAAAATTATATCGTCTACATAAACTTGAATCAAGAGAATGTCATTTTCATAATCTTTAATGAAGAGTGTAGAATCAACTTCTCCCATTTTAAAACATAAATTCAAAAGAAAGGTCTTTAGTCGATCATACCAAGCTCTAGGAGCTTGTCTCAACCTATACAACGCTTTCTTAAGTTTGAAAACATGATTTGGAAATTTTTCATGAATAAAACCGGGAGGTTAAGAAACATATACTTCTTCATTGACAAACCCATTTAAAAATGCACTTTTAACATCCATTTGAAATAGTTTAAAGTTCTTATGGGATGCAAAAGATAAAAGCAACCTAATAGCTTCTAATCTAGCTACGGGGACAAAAGATTCTTCGAAATCAATACCTTCCTCTTGCCGGTAGCCTTGAGCTACTAACCTTACTTTGTTCCTTGTGATCATCTCGTTCTCATCCATCTTGTTCTTGAAGATCCATTTGGTCCTAATGACTTGGTGACCACTTGGAAGAGGAACGAGTTCCCAAATTTCATTTCTCTCGAATTGCATTAGTTCTTCTTCCATTGCCACTATCCAAGAGCTATCCTCACAAGCTTCTTGGATGTTCTTTTACTCAATGGTAGAGACAAATGCGCAATGAGAGAATTCTTCAATCATCGACCTCGTTCGAACACCCACACCAATATCTCCAATAATTTGGTTATGGGAATGATTGCGAACGGTCGGATAAGCTTTGGGTATACCTGCATCATTAGGAACATCTTCAACAATTTCGTTAGTATTGTTAGTCTCAATAATCGAATCATTGATCTTAACATTACTAAGAGTATCACAAATAACATCTACACTATCATCATCAACATGAGAAAAATCAAAATCTTCATTAAATGAAACGTGTAGTGAATCCTCAATCATTGAAGAAGTTTTGTTGTATATCCGGTAGGCTTTGCTACGTGTGGAATATCCAACAAAAATTCCTTCATCAGATCTTGGCTCAAATTTATCTAAATCACCGAAAGTGTTCTTGATAAAATATTTTGAACCAAAAACACGAAAATATTTACTTGAGGCTTTTTGTCATAAAACAACTCAAAATAACTTTTATTCGTTCGGGGTCTCACTAGGATCCTATTGAGCATATAACATGCCGTGTGCACCGCCTCTGCCCAAAATTGTAGTCCAAGATGACTATCATGGAGCATAGTGCGTGCACACCCAATAAGAATCCTATTCTTTCTCTCTACAACACCATTTTGTGGTGGTGCCCGAGGGAAGGAAAAGTTATGAGTTATCCCGGTGTCATCACAAAACTTAGTAAAAGATTCATTCTCAAATTCTCCTCCATGATCACTACGGATAGGGATAATGGTGGATCCTAAGAGATTTTGAATCTTCTTTGCAAATTTGGTAAACTCTTCATGAGCTTCATTCTTATTAGTTAAGAATGAAACCCAAGTAAATCTAGAAAAGTCGTCAACGACAACTAATCCATAATGAGCATTACCTAAAGAAGCGGTTCTAGTTGGCCCAAACAAATCTAGATGAAGAAGTTCTAGGGGCCTCTTAGAAGTAGTCCCTTCTTTAAGCTTAAAAGATGATTTACTAAGTTTACCTCTTTGACATGAATCGCAAAAGTTTTTCTTATTAAAAGCAATTTTAGGAAAACCTTTGACTAGATCATGCTTAGCTAACTTATATAAGTGCTTGAAGTGAACATGACCAAAATGGTGATGCCATAATAGTTGTTCACTTGTGTTAGCAACTAAGCAATGTTCTACGGTTTTAGGCAAGCTAAAATAATAAATATTTTTACGCCTAATACCGGAAAATAAAACATTTGAATCACAATCAACAATAGTACACAATCCTTCTCCAAAGTTAATCTTGTAACATTTGTCACAAAGTTGACTAATAGAATGAGATTGTGACACAAACCACTAACAAGATAAACATTAGTAATTAAGGGTTTTGAAGGATTACCAACGATACCTACTCCAATGATTGTTCCCTTTTGATTACCTCCAAAAGTGACCGTTGCACCATCCTTGATGCTAATCACTTCGGAGAGCAATGAGGGATCTCCCGTTATATGTTTGGAGTAACCACTATCGAGAATCTATCCTTTCCCTTTAGAGCTAATATGACCTTTATTGCTCTTCTTCTTTCTCTTGAGTACCTATATAATATACCATAAGCTCATGGTACCCAATGTTTGTTGGGTCCAAGGGGATTAGCCCTTTGGAAACCAAGTCCAAGTGGACTTCCGCTTCCCAACATAATTACCATAATTAATGATATCATGAAAATAGGAATCAATATAAGCATTCCTATCATTTAGGCTAGTGTTCGTAGGACCCCAAATGGTGTATGTTTTGGGAGTCCTTTTCCTAATCGCATGCATATTTGTTAAATTTCTATGTTGTGCATGCTTCTTAGGAACATGGTTTCTAGCATAAATATTTGGTGGTGGATATGCATTGTACATACGAGAATGATATGTATGCTTGGGAACATGCATGTTGTATGAAGCATATGGATCATGCATGACATGTGGAGGATGAGCATACAAGTAGGAATGATGCGTATGTGCATACGGGTGTATAGGAGCACGTACACGAGTATTTCTCATGTGTGGTTTTGTACGTGTCCGTGGGTGTGGAGCATAAAAGGCGTCATAATTATCCACTTGTGAAGTAGGAGGTTTCCTACGTGGATGAGTGTTAGTGTACATGTAAGCATGGCCTTGCTTTCGGTTTCCACCCTTAGTGGGTTTCTTGCCAAAAGGAAGAGAAGGTGAAGTGGTGACTTTCTTGGTAGGTTTGCTACCTATAGTGTCTTTGACACCATTTGTGGATGCACCGGAGGAAGTCCTCATAAAGTCTATAGTGACACCACTATAGGAGGTGCGAGCATTGGATGCATTTGCATTCACAAACCCAAGACCAACACGATGTGTGGCCGGAAATTGGTTTGCTAGCAAATCATCCAATTGTCCTTTTCCCTTTTTGAATCTCACAATACGGGAGGACATGAGCTCATATTTCTCCTTTAGAGAAGAAATGTTGGTATCCAAGGTGGACACCCGTGCTATGAGCTCGTGCACTTGGGTTTTAAGAGAATCATTCTCTAAACCCAATTGTGTGTGACGTGTGACTAGATCACTATTATCCGTTGGATGTGTTTGATCTAGTTGAGATTTGAGGTTATTCACCTCATCTCTCAAGGTGACATTTTGAGAAGCTAAGTTTGCTTTCTCAAGAGTTAAAGTATCAACAATAGTGTCTTTATTGATAATGCATGGAATGGATGACTTGCTAACATTTGATTTCTTTAAGCTAGTGTATATAAGCATTAAAGATTGATATTTAGCAAATAATTCTTCATTTGCAGTACGAAGTTCTTCCATTGTTACTTCGGTTTTATCCATGTCGGAATCACTCTCATCGGAGAGTGGATCCTCTCAGGCCATGAAGCACATGTGGGCGCTCTCACCCTTCTCATCATCGGAATCACTTGATGATTCTTCACTTGAGTCATCGAAGGTACCTACAAGTCCTTTCTTCTTGACTTTCTTGTTCTTATCGGACTTGTGGTACTTGGGTGCCTTCCACTTCTCTTTGTTCTTTAGCATTGGGCTATCCCTCTTGATGTGCCCTGGCTTATTGCACTTAAAGCAAAGAGAGGAAGTAGCATTAGTAGACTCAAAATGTTTATTGGAGGGAAACTTACCTTTGCGAAAGAAGCGTTGGAACTTCTTCGCCATTTGGGCCATTTCACCCAAATCCATCTCATCTTCTGAATCTTCGCTATCGGAGGATGATGAATTGGCTTTGAATGCCAAAGCCTTCTTCTTGGCCTCCGAAGGATTTATCATAGCTCGAATCTTTAATCGGTTCACTCGTCTTACCTCATAAGACATGAGAGTCCCGATAAGATTCACAGCTGTGTAATTCTTCAGATCATTGACCTCCTCGATTGCGATCGCTTTCCTTTCCCATTTGGAGGTTATTCCCATGATGATCTTCCTTACCTTTTCAGCTTCGGTGTATTTTTGGCCAAAGGCTTCCAATTCATTTGAGATGTCGGTAAAGCGTCCGTACATCGATGCAATGCTCTCATTCTCCTGCATATGAAACAAATCGAAGTTTTGCCTGGCAACATATAACTTTGAAAGTTTTACCTTATTCGTTCCCTCATAGGTAACGATGAGATGGTTCCAAATTTGATATGCACTCTTACATGTGCATATCTTGTTGAACTCATTCGGGTCCAACGCACAATGAAGAGCGTTCATTGCTTTAGCGTTGTTGACTTCGGTGGACTTCTCGGAAGTTGTCCATTTCTCGAAATCCTCTTCGGTGGGCTCGACGTACTCCTTATGGAGGGTTCTCCAAAGTGAAGCACTCTTAAGGAATGTCTCCATCCTACACTTCCAATAGTCAAAATTAGTACCATTGAAACGTGGAGGACGTACTGTAAATTGACCTTCGAAAAGTGTTGTACGAAGTTGGCGGAGGAACGTTGTTGTTGTTGGATGCCATATGTATAACCTTGTGCTCTGATACCAATTGTAAGGATCCTGTCTATGGAGAAAACACTAGAAGGGGGTTGAATAGTGTTTAAGCAATTTAAAACGATAGTTACACCAAATTAAAATGCTAACCAACAATAAAGTGCGGAATTAGAATTAAACCCAAATACGAAATAAATATAAACACAATTATGTTTCTAGGGTTCGGATTACCCAAGTCACTTCCCGACTTGTTCCCGGTAACCCTACGTCACTTCCACCCGGATACCTCCGGATACTCAAGTTAGAACACTAACTTGAGACTTTCTTAAAAACCCACTTGTAGCAACCCTACAAGTGAAATGGAATACAATCAATGTCCTTGACTCCCACAACTTGGGAGCAAGCAAAACCGCTCTTACAACCCGAGAGCAAAATCAATATAAGAAAATAATGAAATAGTGAAAGCAACACTTACAATCACATATGCCTTGAAGTAGAAATTGAAGGAGTGGTGTGTTGTGTGTTGAAGACTCTCTTGGAAGAGAGGAGAAAGCCCTTTCTCTTGACTGCACCAATTACCTAGCGGATCACTCTTTGGTTCTAGGTTGGAGAGAAAGATATCAAAGATTTGGAATTCTTAGGGCTTTGGATTTGAGAGCTTTAAACTTTAGAATGAAAGCTTGAGATGAAAACTTGGAAGAATTGGTAACCTCTCAATGGAATAGTAGAAGCCCCATTTATAGGTTTCTCAAATCCACAAAACATTTTAGGCAAAAAATCTTTTGGAATCAGTGAGAAAATTCTCAATGGATAGAATCTGAACTCGCGACAGTCGACTGTTGAAGAAACCACAGTCGACTGTTGCACAGTCAGCATGGGTAGGTAAGAATTCATAACGGTAACTTACCACGTGGACAGTCGACTGATGAAGCAAAGACAGTCGACTGTTGAACCAACAGGCGACTGTAAATCCTTCTACAGGCGCTGGCCGAGAGATGGTAAGTTGAATGAAATCTGGAAATCCTGTAAGATAACAGGACAGACGACTGATGCAGATAATACAGTCGACTGTTAATCAGAACAGGCGACTGTAAATCCTTACACAGACGACTGTCAAATACCCTGAGAATTTTCAGAGAGCTGAGTCAATAAATTGGCTCACAGACAGACGACTGTTGAAGCATACACAATCGACTGATCCAAGGTACAGTCGACTGTATATACAACAATATTCGACTGGCCGTAAAAGTCAGATCAACAAAGTTTTGGGCAAAAGAAAGACAGGCGACTGATTTACAAAACACAGTCGACTGTCACTTGGACAGGCGTCTGTGAATCTTTCATCAGTAGCCTGTGCGAAATAAACAGAGAGGCCCAAAACTAGATTGTAAACGTTTGTGCATAACAGGCGACTGTAGAACAAAACACAGTCGATTGTTTTTGAGACAGACGACTGTAAAACGTTCAGCAGTCGACTGTTATAAACAATCAAGCACAGTCACTAAAGAAATGGATTGGGGTCAAAGGACAGATGATCTAATAATGTCCTAAGACAGAAATGATGATGTGCGTGAGTGCTCCATCAATGTTCTACTTCTAAGCTACATACTAGAAGAGATAAAAGAGAATTACATTGATGAAATCTCTCTTCTATCCATCGTATGAGCTTGAAGTCTTCATGGAGCTTCAATCAACATCTACAATCACCCAATCCATTTTCATTTACCTTCATTCAACTTTGAGTGTCATCTAATGCAAGTAGATCTTCATAATAAGCTTAGGCAATGGATTAACTGCAAAATAGGGGATTAGTCACAAGTATTTATGTTTGCTCATCATTAACACCAAGTAGGGAGAAGTCCAATACTCATGTAACGGCCAGTATTTTTAGGCGTGTTTTCGCTCGTGCGTGTTAGTATTTTACTTTAGTCATCCAGTTAATTTTTCGTCCGTACGTGTCGACGCGAGCGCGTCACTGCTTTCATTTTTACTGTATCATCATTATTTACCAACAAGTTTAACTAAATTATCTTGCTAATTACTTATCCTAATTTAAATTCACTAATTACAAATTACTAATTGCTTAATTTACGTTCACAAATTACTTTTTATTTTACTAATTACGTACTTACCTTAACCCCTCCCTAAACAACACACACACATTCTCATATCAGATCAACTTTCATTTCCCATTTAATCAAATGAACACGTTTCACAAAAAATTAGTCTAAGTTGGCGTTCCATTTCATTTAAGCAGACAACACAACACATCTCTACAAACCCAATTAGTCTAAGTTAGCCATTAATTCAGTCCCAATCCAATTAAAATCGCCTTTGACAAATGCAAAAGGATGTTTCCCCGATCATCTTCTTAAGCCCGTAAACCATCCCTGCAAATTCTTAAGGCACAAAAAACAAAAGAAAAACCAGAAACAAATTCCAAACCTCAAATCTGATCCTTCTCCTTCCTCCTGCCAACAACAGCCTCTCCATGCAAACACTTCCTCTTCCCCTGCAACATCCATCAAACCCAATCCTCCCCAATCAAATTAGCCCCCATCAAGCTGCCCCCTCCCTGTTGTATTTCAACAACAACCACAGCGAGGAACAACCACCATCATCTTCCCCAAAATCAGTATCCCAAATCCTTTACAAATTCAGATCCAAAATCTGAAATCAAACCCAATCAAACCCATTTCGAGTTCAACCTCAAATCAAAATTCAAAACAGAGAAAGAGAGAGGCAAATCTCAGATCTAAGATCAAATTTCAGTCCTTACAAAACCCCAAAATAATCAAATTTTCATCTCTAATCTTCTTCCTCCTTCCTCCTCCTCCCTCACCCAAGGCCGGCCCCCTCCTCCTCCACCCTCAGCTCACGCCTCCCCGCCGCCCGGAGCACCGGGACGACGACGCCGCCGCCGTGAGGCGCCGCTGTCCGCCGTTCAACCGCCCCCGTCGCCCCTGCGCTGCCGGAGAGCCGCCGCCGCCGCCGCCTGGGGAGCGCCGCCTGCCACCGTGCGTCGCTCCTCACTCCCTTGCGTGCGTGCGTGGGTGTCTCTGCCCCTTTGCTTACGTGAACTCTTTCCCTTGCTGCAAAACTTGGAATGTTATCAAAAAAAATGAAATGAAAAAAAAATAAAAGAAAGAAAGAGTGGAGAAGACAGTGAGACAGAGAAAGGAAGAGAGATAGAATAAGGAAATGAGGAGAGAGAGAATTTATAACTTGTTATTGTTATATTTACCTTTAGTCATGATAGAGGTAGGTGGGGTAGGTGTACGATTATTTGAGATGTTAACCATGAACTTATCTTTATAAGTAGTTTGTAATTAGGCCAGTGTTAATGTTAAATGATAATTTGTTAGTCCAACTCGTTTGTTAGATGTTAGTATTAACTTGTTAGGGTATTTGTATGAAATAGGTGTATCATGTTGTTATAACCTAATACGAACACCACCCTAGCCTGTGACCTGAATAAAATCGATCGTACCCAATTCAGGGGGGGTTAACGTAATATTTTACTTGATTCACAAATATCTAATTCATTGATTTGTTTAACTAAAACAGAAAACCGGGCATACCGTAACGAAGTACCCGTCGGGACAAACCCAAAATCACCGAAAACAGGCAAGTATGCAATTTATAGTGAATTTGTGAATTTTAACGCTCTTTAGTTTTCTGCATGCAAAGTTCCATAACTCCGTTTACATGTCGTACTTGTTAAATCTCACACCCAGTACTTCTGTTAAATTGTTGTAAATATTGCTCGATATTCTTGTAACCATGGAAATTATTGCGTAGAGATAAATGGTCATATTATTTAAATTGCTGCATGTCTCAAAATGACTAACAAGAGAGTGACATCGTGAAATCGTGCGTCTCGATGGCGAAATCGTGACTTTCGTGATGTCATGTGAGTTGACTAGGCTGGCTCGTGTTCCAGCACAAATATTGGGGTGGGGTTAGGGTTGTGCGGCCACTAGGCGTATGACGGGGTACTCTCTTCAAGGGCACCACCCGTATGCGGTGGGTTAGCGCCAAGCACGGTAAGCCCCCGTGTGAAGAACGACCCACTCATCACGTCCTACCGGCGAGAACCCTATTATAGATGTGTGACACTAACTTGAAACTTGCAAAGTGAAATTGTTACCTCTGTGACAACGACATGCTTTACTTTACTTGTCAAATTGTTTAGAACTGCATGTTAGGATGTATTTACTTTAAAATCAGCATGCTCAAACTTTTATTGTTATCTCGTTTAAATTATAATTGCTTCTTAAATTCAGTGTAAATTTGTATATCTTGCCTCGGGTTCTAACATCTTCTTGCAGACCCTTGCTGACATACATTCATGTTTTTGGATGTATGTCAGATCCCGAGCTTGAGTATCAGGAGGTTCCTTCCGAGACACCTGACTTGGAGAGTCAGGAGTTCGCTGTAGACGCCGAGTTTCTCCCTGCGGAGAACCAGTGGGCTATTCCATTGCTGCTTGCCGTAGTTTGCTTTCCGTTGTTGTGTGTACGTTATTATTGTTGTATTTCGGCCCAGCTGAGGCTTGTTGTCTTCATTTCATGTACGGACGTTTATTATTTCTGGATGTGGCTTGTAATGTATGAATAATTCTGGTTGTTCTGAAAAGCGTGCAAAGGACCTGCCCTTGCGTTTTACCACAGACGCTTCATGAACCTGAGTTTCACCGCTCCGGTTCAAGCGGACCTCATTAACGCTCTCGCTTCCGTCGTTTTGGGAAGCAGGGCGTTACAGGTTTTTGTGGTGGCCCACGCAGGTCCATCTCTTTGCATCTGCGAATTCAGAACGATGAGAATATTTTCATCGGCCAAACATCTAGAGGGATCACATACGCGGGGTTACCTAGGGTTTTTCCTATCTCAGAATGGCTGAGGAACGAAGCACCCAAAATGGACCCGTACCTGCTAGAGGCGGAAGTGACGACATCCGCCAGATGCTTGGAGTTATGAAGGAAATGCTTTAGGTTCAGCACCACTTGGTCCAGCAGGGACGTCATGCTGCACCAGCTCCTCCACCACCTCGCTATGAGCCTGGAGCCAAGCAGTTCAAGGAGATGCATCCGACGAGCTTCTCTGGACGAGAGGGCCCACAAGCGGGCGAGGAATGGCTTCGCAAGACTGCGGATAACTTGAGTCTTGCCCGAATCAATCCGAACGATTGGGTAGACCTCGCCAAGCAACAGCTGACAGATAATGCCCGTCACTGGTGGGATGCCGAAGAGGCTAGGCTGACCAAGCCGATCCATTGGGCTACCTTCCATAAGAGGTTTGACGCCCAGTACTTCCCGAAGGCTGCAAAGAGGGAGATGCAGCAGCGCTTCATCAACCTGGAACAGGGCACCAGGACAGTCGATGAGTATGAGGCCGAATTTACCATGCTGAGTCGATTCGCCCCTACTATGATAGCAGACGAGGAGGACTGTGCACACCGCTTTCTGCAGGGCTTAGACCTGGACATACAGGAGATATTGTCCGGGCACACCTTTACTACTCATGAGCAAGTCCTAGTGGCTGCGAAGCAGCGCGAGCAGGTAGTTTATCAAAAGCGGGCACGTCAGGCGGGCAAGCGCCCGATGGAGCCACAGAGGAGTGCACCTAGGCCCGGCTTTCGTCCTGTTCAAACCACACAGTTCAAAAGGCCAGCTGCACCTGTCCCCAACCGAGCTGAGTTGGTTTGCCATTTCTGCGGCAAGCTTGGTCATATGAAGAAGGACTGTAGGAGGATGCTGAATCAGTGTTTGATCTGTGGATCGCCTACTCATGCTGCAAAGGATTGCACCCGCGGTTCTCGACCCGTGCCTCCTGGAGCACCTGGACCCGCCCAGAGGACCGCACCGGCACCTGGACAGCGTGGACCACCTTTAGTTCCACAGGATCGGGCCTTTCAGCAGGCCAATCTGCCGAAGCGCCGAGCTTTCACCATGACAGCCGTTGAGGCTGAAGCTGAGGACGACATGATTGCAGGTAACCCCTAGACTATACTTCCTTATTTATGCATTATGTTTGATTAGTTAGATCTATGTTTAATCTAGTTATATGTTACCCTTAGGTGTCATCTTAGTTTCATCTCACCCAGCCTTGACCCTGTTCGATTCTGGAGCTTCCATGTGTATTCTATCTTGGAAGTTCGTAGTCGAACACTCGATACCCACCTATACACTTCCCAAGTGTTGGAATATTACAACTGGGAATGGTGTAGTGAAGGTTGCACTGGGATGTAGACCATGCCCGTTGGTGGTTAGTGGACACGAACTATATGCTAATTTCATTGTCCACGACATATCCAATTTCGATGCTATTCTCGGCATTGACTGGTTAGGAACTTTTTATGCCACGATCGACTGTCACCGGAAGAAAGTGGTATTCGAAATTCCTGACCACCCAGTGTTCGAGTTTGTCAGCAGAGGACGTTCGCTTGGACCTGTCAAATTCCGGGCCCAGCCGTACAGTTTGACTATTGCATCCATGATAGCCGAGCCAGAGAAGCCTGCAGTAGTGAGAGACTTCGAAGACGTCTTTCCTGAAGACATTTCTGGATTGCCGCCTGACCGAGCATTGGAGTTCAGCATTGATCTTATGCCAGGAGCTCAACTAATTTCAAAGGCGCCTTACCGTATGGCCCCTGCAGAGTTGGAAGAGCTGAGGAAGCAGTTGGACGAGCTACTACAGAAGGGTTTCATTCATCCCAGCGTATCTCCCTGGGGTGCACCTGTTTTACTGGTGAAGAAGAAGGATGGCTCGAGGAGGATGTGTGTGGATTATCGGGAGCTGAACAATGTCACAGTGAAGAATAAGTACCCACTGCCCCGTATTGATGATATCTTCGATCAGCTTGGCGGATCGAGGGTATTTTCGAAGTTGGATCTCCGGAGCGGATACCATCAAGTCAGAGTCAAGAAGGAAGATGTACTCAAGACTGCTTTTCGGACTAAGTACGGGCATTATGAGTTCGTTGTCATGCCATTCGGTGTGACCAACGCCCCTGCTGTGTTCATGAATCTCATGAACCTTATCTTTTACGAATTCCTCGACAAGTTCGTAGTGATCTTCATCGACGACATCTTGGTGTACTCGAAGAGCGAGGAAGAGCATGCAGAACATTTGAAGATAGTGTTGGAGACGCTCCGTCATCATAGACTATATGACAAGTATAGAAAATGCGAATTCTGGCTGGATAGAATTGCATTTCTTGGTCATGTAGTATCAGGAGCTGGTATCTCAGTGGATCCGGAGAAGGTCAAAGCAGTCAGTGAATGGCCCACACCTCGATCGGTGTCGGACATCAAGAGTTTCCTTGGATTGGCTGGATACTACCGCAGATTTATCAAGGATTTCTCGAGGATAGCTGAGCCGATGACAAAATTAACAAGGAAGGATGTTAAGTTCAGTTGGTCAGACTCTTGTGAGCAAGCTTTTTCTACCTTGAAGGAGAGGCTGACTACTGCACCAGTCTTAGCTATTCCGGACAGAAGCGGAGGCTTCGAGATTTTCTGCGACGCATCAGGCAAGGGACTTGGATGCGTTCTACATCAGCACGGTCATGTAGTCGCTTATGCTTCTTGACAGTTGAAGATCCACGAGAAGAATTATCCGACACACAACTTGGAGTTAGCTGCTGTCATCTTTGCACTGAAGATCTGGCGACATTTCTTACTGAGTGAGAAAGTGAAAATTTTCACTGATCACAAAAGTTTGAAATATATATTCACTCAGAAGGAGCTGAATATGAGACAACACAGATGGTTGGAATTGATGGCGGACTACGACATTGATCTTCAGTATCATCCTGGGAAGGTGAATGTCGTACCGGATGCTTTGAGTCGATTGCCCGAAGTAATGATTCTTACAGCTCAGTGTAGATTGCAGCAGGATCTGCGAGGGATGGATGTTGAAGCTGTCCTACCGGGAGTCACATCGTCATTAATGAACATGCAGATTCAATCGACGATTGTGGATCAAATCAAGACTGCTCAGGCTGGAGATGCCAAGTTGAAGAAGATCAGAGAACAAGTTGAAGCAGGACTTCAGACAGATTTTCTGATTCACGCAGATGGATCTTTGAGATATGGCAGTAGGATCTGCGTGCCTGTAGGAGATATCAGAGAGGAGTTGATGAATGAGGCTCACAGTTCGCCTTATTCTATTCATCCTGGAGGTACTAAGATGTACAAGGATCTGCGTCAGAATTTCTGGTGGCATGGGATGAAGAGAAGTGTGGCACGTAGCGTTGCCAAGTGTCTTGTGTGTCAGCAAGTGAAGGCTGAACATCATCGCACTGCTGGACTACTACAACCTCTGTCGATTCCAGAGTGGAAGTGGCAGCACATCACGATGGACTTCGTGACTGGCTTACCTCGGAGCACCAGGCAGAATGACGCGATCTGGGTCATCGTTGATCGATTGACCAAGTCTGCGCACTTTATACCTTTCCGGGTTGGGCAATCCACGGAGATATTGGCAAGGAAGTATATGGAGGTAATGACTTAACTCATACCTTAATAATTTCCTTCTAGTACTAATCATGATATGGATTATGTCGTGTAGGGGATCGTGCGCTTGCATGGAGTCCCCGTGAGCATTGTATCCGATCGTGATACGAGGTTCACATCTCAGTTCTGGAAGAGTCTGCAGACCAACCTGGGTACCAGTCTGAAATTCAGTATTGCGTATCACCCGCAGACGGATGGCCAGTCGGAGCGTACTATTCAGATATTGGAGGACATGTTGAGAGCTTGCATGTTAGATCTCAAGGGTTCATGGGAGGATCATCTGCACCTGGTGGAGTTCTCCTACAATAACAGTTATCAGGCGAGCATTGGCATGGCGCCATTTGCTGCTCTCTACGGAAGGAAATGTCGTTCGCCACTGAGTTGGGACGACGTAGGTGATAGAGAGCTTTTGGGACCAGAAATGATAGTGGAAGCAGTTGATGTTGTGCGTGACATCAGAAACAAGCTTCGGATCGCTCAGGACCGTTATAAGCATTGGGAAGATGCTAGACGGCGTCCTTTGGAGTTTCAGCCGGGAGATCATGTGTTCCTGAAAATCTCCCCGAATCGAGGAGTGATTCGATTTGGAAAGAGAGGCAAGCTTAGTCCGAGATTTATTGGACCTTTCGATGTGCTGGAGCGAGTTGGAGAGGTAGCATATCGCTTAGCCTTGCCACCGTCTTTAGAAGGAGTTCATGACGTATTCCATGTGTCCCAGCTCCGTCGTTATATCAGCGACCCTTCTCATGCTGTGGACTACTCTGAGATTACAGTTCGACCGGATCTGACGTATGAACGGCAACCAGTGGAGATCCTAGACCGACGTCAGAAAGTCTTCAGGAACAGGACTATTGATCTAGTCAGAGTGATGTGGCGTCGCGACTCGCCAGGAGAGTCTACCTGGGAGCGGGAAGATGAGATGCGGGAGCGTTATCCTTATTTGTTCCCTACTCTTTAGCGGATGAGAATTCCGAGGACGGAATTTTTCCTAAGGTGGGTAGAATGTAACGGCCAGTATTTTTAGGCGTGTTTTCGCTCGTGCGTGTTAGTATTTTACTTTAGTCATCCAGTTAATTTTTCGTCCGTACGTGTCGACGCGAGCGCGTCACTGCTTTCATTTTTACTGTATCATCATTATTTACCAACAAGTTTAACTAAATTATCCTGCTAATTACTTTTCCTAATTTAAATTCACTAATTACAAATTACTAATTGCTTACTTTACGTTCACAAATTACTTTTTATTTTACTAATTACGTACTTACCTTAACCCCTCCCTAAACAACACACACACATTCTCATATCAGATCAACTTTTATTTCCCATTTAATCAAATGAACACGTTTCACAAAAAATTAGTCTAAGTTGGCGTTCCATTTCATTTAAGCAGACAACACAACACGTCTCTACAAACCCAATTAGTCTAAGTTAGCCATTAATTCAGTCCCAATCCAATTAAAATCTCCTTTGACAAATGCAAAAGGATGTTTCCCCGATCATCTTCTTAAGCCCGTAAACCATCCCTGCAAATTCTTAAGGCACAGAAAACAAAAGAAAAACCAGAAACAAATTCCAAACCTCAAATCTGATCCTTCTCCTTCCTCCTGCCAACAACAGCCTCTCCATGTAAACACTTCCTCTTCCCCTGCAACATCCATCAAACCCAATCCTCCCCAATCAAATTAGCCCCCATCAAGCTGCCCCCTCCCTGTTGTATTTCAACAACAACCACAGCGAGGAACAACCACCATCATCTTCCCCAAAATCAGTATCCCAAATCCTTTACAAATTCAGATCCAAAATCTGAAATCAAACCCAATCAAACCCATTTCGAGTTCAACCTCAAATCAAAATTCAAAACAGAGAAAGAGAGAGGCAAATCTCAGATCTAAGATCAAATTTCAGTCCTTACAAAACCCCAAAATAATCAAATCTCCATCTCCAATCTTCTTCCTCCTTCCTCCTCCTCCCTCACCCAAGGCCGGCCCCCTCCTCCTCCACCCTCAGCTCACGCCTCCCCGCCGCCCGGAGCACCGGGACGACGACGCCGCCGCCGTGAGGCGCCGCTGTCCGCCGTTCAACCGCCCCCGTCGCCCCTGCACTGCCGGAGAGCCGTCGCCGCCGCCGCCTGGGGAGCGCCGCCTGCCACCGTACGTCGCTCCTCACTCCCTTGCGTGCGTGCGTGGGTGTCTCTGCCCCTTTGCTTACGTGAACTCTTTCCCTTGCTGCAAAACTTGGAATGTTATCAAAAAAAATGAAATGAAAAAAAAAATAAAAGAAAGAAAGAGTGGAGAAGACAGTGAGACAGAGAAAGGAAGAGAGATAGAATAAGGAAATGAGGAGAGAGAGAATTTATAACTTGTTATTGTTATATTTACCTTTAGTCATGATAGAAGTAGGTGGGGTAGGTGTACGATTATTTGAGATGTTAACCATGAACTTATCTTTATAAGTAGTTTGTAATTAGGCCAGTGTTAATGTTAAATGATAATTTGTTAGTCCAACTCGTTTGTTAGATGTTAGTATTAACTTGTTAGGGTATTTGTATGAAATAGGTGTATCATGTTGTTATAACCTAATACGAACACCACTCTAGCCTATGACCTGAATAAAATCGATCGTACCCAATTCAGGGGGGGTTAACGTAATATTTTACTTGATTCACAAATATCTAATTCATTGATTTGTTTAACTAAAACAGAAAACCGGGCATACCGTAACGAAGTACCCGTCGGGACAAACCCAAAATCACCGAAAACAGGCAAGTATGCAATTTATAGTGAATTTGTGAATTTTAACGCTCTTTAGTTTTCTGCATGCAAAGTTCCATAACTCCGTTTACATGTCGTACTTGTTAAATCTCACACCCAGTACTTCTGTTAAATTGTTGTAAATATTGCTCGATATTCTTGTAACCATGGAAATTATTGCGTATAGATAAATGGTCATATTATTTAAATTGCTGCATGTCTCAAAATGACTAACAAGAGAGTGACATCGTGAAATCGTGCGCCTCGAAGGCGAAATCGTGACTTTCGTGATGTCATGTGAGTTGACTAGGCTGGCTAGTGTTCCAGCACAAATATTGGGGTGGGGTTAGGGTTGTGCGGCCACTAGGCGTATGACGGGGTACTCCCTTCAAGGGCACCACCCGTATGCGGTGGGTTAGCGCCAAGCACGGTAAGCCCCCGTGTGAAGAACGACCCACTCATCACGTCCTACCGGCGAGAACCCTATTATAGATGTGTGACACTAACTTGAAACTTGCAAAGTGAAATTGTTACCTCTGTGACAACGACATGCTTTACTTTACTTGTCAAATTGTTTAGAACTGCATGTTAGGATGTATTTACCTTAAAATCAGCATGCTCAAACTTTTATTGTTATCTCGTTTAAATTATAATTGCTTCTTAAATTCAGTGTAAATTTGTATATCTTGCCTCGGGTTCTAACATCTTCTTGCAGACCCTTGCTGACATACATTCATGTTTTTGGATGTATGTCAGATCCCGAGCTTGAGTATCAGGAGGTTCCTTCCGAGACACCTGACTTGGAGAGTCAGGAGTTCGCTGTAGACGCCGAGTTTCTCCCTGCGGAGAACCAGTGGGCTATTCCATTGCTGCTTGCCGTAGTTTGCTTTTCGTTGTTGTGTGTACGTTATTATTGTTGTATTTCGGCCCAGCTGAGGCTTGTTGTCTTCATTTCATGTACGGACGTTTATTATTTCTGGATGTGGCTTGTAATGTATGAATAATTCTGGTTGTTCTGAAAAGCGTGCAAAGGACCTGCCCTTGCGTTTTACCACAGACGCTTCATGAACCTGAGTTTCACCGCTCCGGTTCAAGCGGACCTTAGTAACGCTCTCGCTTCCGTCGTTTTGGGAAGCGGGGCGTTACAACTCAACACATTTATCATCCACTAATGTATTGTTTACATATCCAACATCTTATACATCTCACTCCAAACAACAAAATCCCAAAAGTACAAAACTCTCATCCTATCCCTTCACCACCCAGCTCACTACCCAAGCTCCTCATCCATATCTCCAACTCCATCTCCCTGCCTCAAGCTCCATAAACCTGAAACCCCAAATTGGAGCACGTCAAAGCGTGTCCAAGTAGGAAACCCAACTCGTGCAGGTAAATACTAATTTGAGGACTGTTGTTTTTAAACATGATATAGTACCAGGCAAGAAAGAAACCACAACTACAGCAGGCAAGGGGAGTAAGAATCACACATTGCAAATTTAAAGCAATTAAACATGTAATTAAAATTTGATTTGGAAACCTAGGTGTTTCGTTGAATATGAGGAACTGGACTCCACCCCAAGATGGGGCGGTAAGGAGCACCCGCCAGTGGTACACGAGCACTGTTTCCTTAACGGGGCCTCTCACTCCACCCATACCCTCCCCCATCAGAGTGTGAGTGAGGAAAACTCTACATCATCACACACATCGTACCCGAAACTAAGCAAGGTACGACAAACACCACAAAGTACCTGAAACTGAGCAATGTACATCACACTATCATAACTAGTCCAGTCCTCATACCCCACCAGTACCCAGTCTTTCCCCAACCCCATTCTAGATTGCTCACCTACCATGTGGCAGACCGAGACCTCACTGTAATTTATTAACATTGAGAATACGTGAACTAGCATACCACGTTAAGGGAATTGTAATTAAACAACATTAAGGTGACATAAGGAACAACAAGCTAACATGCATTGAGATTGCAGTTAAACAACATTTGAAATGCATTTAACCAACAACGCTAGCAAATTGCATTTAGTCTTAGTGTGCAAAATTAAGGGGGCACATTGGGGCGTAAAACATGCGACATAAGGGATACAACATAAATGATACATTGAATTTAAAGGATAAGTATGCAACTACAACATTTGCTAGTACAATGTAAATGGAACATTACTTATGGTACTTTAATTCTAATGCAACATGTGGCATGAAAATGAAACAACTTGCATGAATAGGGAAATGCATTAGCATGGCCTTAATTTCCCTCCTTCCTTCTATTCAAATTTCCTTTATTTCATCCACAATTGGATTATACATTCATGTGCTATGCCTATCACCCTTGCGCTTCTTCCATTACAACATACTATGCCAATATAGCCATGCCACAACAAATCCCACCACACTACTTTCATACATATCCATAGCAATCCCAAAAGCAAGACATAAACAAGTTCCACAACTTGTAAAGTTCACTTGATTAAGGAATGAACAACTTTAGTGACATTGCAAGTCTAAGAAATGAACAACTCCAATTCCCACAAGCAAATTATTACAAGAAACTTGAATAAAAATGCAAGCTTTAATAAATTTTCAATAAGGAACTTGAGTGAAGATGCAAGTGTTAGTAGCCACATGCAACTTGAGAGGAATTATTTAGGGTTTTTAAGAAAAAGATTTAATCATTATAAAACTAATTATGGAACTAGCCTAAATTTGCCAACTTTGGTTAGGAGGACCCTAAAAGATTCCATTTCTTGCACAAATACAACACATTGCTTAAGAAAGGTGCTAACTTTAATTAATAAAGCCATGAAAGGCATCACCTTTCGCACAATTATGACATAGAGATTAATACAAATGTTAACTTTCATTAGGGATTCAACTAAAAACAACAACTTTCCCATTAATTAATTTGCTGTATGAAGAGGAAAATAATAGGAACGAGGTTACTGAAACCTTGGGTTGAGTCGCGGACTAGGTCGCTCTCTTTAAGACGTTTCGCGGCTCTGCCCAAGTTTGTGCAGCAGTGTACGGCCACGACGTCCCCAGTATAAAACAGCCCAGAAAACGCCTCTGTTGAAGGAGCTTCTCTGCACAGGAAGAAGTCCCAAGAACAACACCAATTTTGACTGCTCAGAATCAGCGCTAGTTTGGAAAAATATGTGGAAGAAAAAATGTTGGTTGTTTGAAAATTTTCGCAATGTTGCTCTTTTGAAACGAATCAGCCCTCTCCCTTTTAAAAGAAAATAAAAATAAACGTTATAGAAATTAAAACATTTAAAAATTTATTTTGGCAGTTAATAGGGTGAGTAAATAGGGTGTAAATCAAGGGGAGTTAATATAGATCTGAAATTAAATTTTCAAAACGTTTCTATAACGGTACAGAATTCAAAACGTTTCAAATTCAAATTTCAAATTTCAAAAATTAATATTTTTTCCACCAAAAAATAATAACCACACGCACGCACGGCACGGCACAGCGCAGCGGCAGCGGCGGCGCGCGTGAGCGTGAGCATGTGTGTCATTTTGTGTAAGTCCTCTCCCCTTCACAAAAGAGTCATATCCCAAGGGGCACACCCCTAAGGCTCTACAAACTCTATATAAACTCCTCCAGGTCTTTTTGCCCATGCAATGTGGGACTAAAGCAAATGGAGGGAAAACCAAAATTGAGTCCAAATTCATTTTGAAAAATTCAATAGCTTCCAACAATCCCCCACTAGAATTTTTATAAAGACATAAAACAAAAATTTATTTCATCGAGTAGTATATTTTAATATAAGACTTGTGCATAAATAAAGGTGTCTATCGATTTGAACCTTTATACAGTGTTGGTGATTTAGATTTAACTAGAGTAACTCATAGTTTTGAACTCTATCTCTAACATCATCACACACACAACCTTATCAAGGTGTTGTTCATAAGCCCGTGCTTTACGGCCATGCACGTGTATCCCAGTATAGTGAACGCTCTAGAGAATTTTGCCTAAAATTCCATAGGAAGCGGCCACACTTCCACGTTCACATAGGTGATTCTATCAAGAATACTCCTGTAGCTAGGTACCCCAATTCACATAGAGTATAGAATTCATTAAGAGTTAATATTAACTCATCCTTTTATCGCTTCAGGATATCATGTTCAATATGATTCTTCTGGAATATAACTAATAATTATACTAGCATGATTCTCCACATATCACTTCATGATTTATTATTACCATTTGAACCTATTTCTTGGGATCTCCGATCTATAGGTTGGGTTTCTCTCACAAGTGACCATCATTCTAAGGGCATGAGTCCCATTCCTTTCGAGGGTTTAAAAACCTTTTCTTGAGCTAATCCTTTCGTTAAAGGATCAGCTAAGTTATCATCAGTACGTACATGATCCTCTCCCACATCTCCAGAGTTCATATACTTTCTAATAGTGCTGTGCTTACGATGTATTTGTCGCCTTTTTCCGTTACAATAACGGTTCTGAATCTTTGCAATAGCTGCAGTACTATCACAATGGATCAAGACAGCTGGTATCGGTCTATCCCATAAAGGATGTTCTGATAACAGGTTTCTAAACCAACCTGCTTCATCACTAGCTGAAGCTAGTGCAACCATCTCAGACTCCATGGTGGATTGAGCTAAGATAGTCTGTTTCTTGGATTTCCAAGATACAGCTCCACCAGATATGCTAAAAATATAACCACTAGTTGCCTTGGAGTCATCTGAAAGGGTGTTCCAATCAGTATCGCTATATCCTTCAAGGACAGCGGGAAACTTCTGATAATGTAATTCGAGATTCATGGTCCTCTTAAGGTACCTCATGACCCTCTCAGTAGCATACCAATGCTCAATACTAGGTCTGCTTGTAAACCTGCATAGTAACCCTACAACATAAGCTATATCAGCTCTAGTGCAACCAGCAGCATATCTAAGACTGCCAATAAAGCTCGCATACTCAATTTGTCTAACACCGTCGCCGGTGTTCTTGAACAACTTAACACTATGATCATAAGGAGTACAAGCTGGTTTACAATCAAAATAATTATATTTCTTTAGAATCTTTTCAATGTAATGAGATTGATTCAAAGAAAATCCATGTTCAGACCTAGTTATTTTAATTCCAAGGATTACATTAGCTTCACCAATATCTTTCTTGTCAAAGTTTGCACTTAACATGGTTTTAACCTTGTTCACAACATTAATGTTTGAACCAAATATCAGCATATCATCAACATAAAGACATATAATGGTGCAAATACCATTTTTAGATTTATAATATATGCATTTGTCACTTTCATTAACAATGAAACCATCAAAAATAACAAGGTTATCAAATTTTTCTTGCCATTGCTTAGGAGCTTGTTTCAATCCATAAAGTGACTTATCTAATTTGCACACTTTATCTTCTTGACCTGAAACAACAAAACCTTCAGGTTGATCCATGTAGATTTCTTCTTCTAATTCACCATTTAAAAAGGCTGTTTTAACATCCATTTGGTGTACTACTAAATTATGTATAGCAGCAATAGCTAATAGTACATGTATGAAAGTAATTCTAGATATAGGTGAAAAAGTATCAAAGAAATCTATGTTTTCTCGTTGTTTAAATCCTTTGGCTACCAGACGAGCTTTATACTTATCAATAGTTCCATCAGGTTTTAACTTCTTCTTAAGTATCCACTTACATCCTATTGATTTACATCCTGGAGGTAAGTCAACTAGATGCCAAGTTCTATTAGACTCTAGAGAGTCCATCTCATCATTAATTGCCTCTTGCCATAAATTGGCATCCAAAGAGGATAAGGCCTAGGTAAGATTGCTAGGATCATCTTCTAAGTTATAAGTGTAATAGTCAGGACCAAAGTCCTTAGCAACACGAGCCCTCTTACTCTTTCTAGAATCAATTTCTAATCCTTTTTCAGACTCAGGAAGACTAATGTCTGGTATAGAACATGAACTAGAGCCCCCAATATCTTAGATTTAAACGGAAATTTATCTTCAAAGAAATCCGCATCAATAGATTCAATTATAACATGATGTTTCAAATCATAAAATCTATCTGCTTTGATATTTACAGCATAACCAATGAAAACACATTCATAGGCTCTACTAGCAAGTTTTCTCCTTTCAGGATCAGGAATCCTAACATAAGACAAACATCCCCAAGTTTTAAGATACGACAGATTTAGTTTATTATTTTTAAATACTTCATATGGAGAAATTTTACTTTTAGATTTAGGAATCCTGTTAAGCACATAGCAAGCAGTTAATAAAATTTCTCCCCACCAATGAGAAGCAGCTCCAGAGTTAAGCATAATAGCAACACCAGATTCAGCTAAAGTTCTATTTTTTCGTTCGGCGTTACCATTCATTTCAGGGGAATAAGGAGCAGTCTTCTCATGAATAATACCATGTGAATTATAAAATTCATTAAAAGTAGTAGAGTCATATTCAGTTCCTCTATCACTACGAAATCTCTTTATCTTTTTATTACATTTATGACAAAATTTCAATAACAAAATATTTAAACATATCAAATGCATCACTTTTATTTTTCATGAGATATACAACAGTATAATCAGAGTAATCATCAATAAAAGTTATAAAATATCGTTTTCCATTTCTAGTCAAGACACCATCAAATTCACATATGTCAGAATGAATTAAATCAATAGCCTCTGATTCTCTTGTAACTGATTTATATGGTGTTTTGGTTATTTTGGCTTGACTACAGAATTCACATTTCTCAAAGTCATCCAAAGACAATTTAGGAATAAGTTCTAAGTTACTCATATTTTTAATAAGGCGTTTGTTAACATGACAGAGTTTAGCATGCCAGATATTAAAAGAACACAACATATAAGCAGAAGCTGAACTTTTATTAGCATCAATGTTCAACTTAAACATACCATCAGTGGCATACCCTTTCCCAACAAAAACATTATTTTTAGCAATGGTATACATATCAGCACCTATAGTTTGAGTAAACACAGCCTTGTTGAGAAGGTAGCCCGAAACCAGATTCTTCCTCATCTCTGGAGTATGCATGACCTTTTTAAGAGTTACAATCTTTCCAGAGGTAAACTTCAAATCTACACCGCCTATACCAGCAACAATAGTGGAGTGGGAATCTCCCAACATCACTTTCTTGTCCTTTGTTTCAGAATAGGACTTGAATAGTCCACGGTCATAATAGACATGGCGCGAAGCACCCGTGTATATCCACCACCCTTCAGTACCTTCAATTGCATTGACTTCAGAAATCATTGCAATCAAATCCTCTTCGGTAAGGTTCGCCTGCGGTGCAGGACAACGCTTATTCCGACAGTTCCAAGCCAAATGGCCAGGCTTGTTATAGTTATAGCAAATAAACTGTACCGAATCATTCTTTGAAGGGGGTTTAGGTCCATTCTGATTTCAAGGAACATTTTTGTTCTGGTTGAATCGATTTCGATTCTGATTCTGATTCTTCATGAATTTACCTTTAGGTTTCAGAATAACAGAAGCAGATTTCTTACTGTTAGAAACATCATTAATTTCTTCCTTTTTATCTTATTTATGGGCCTCCTCCTCAATCGGAAGACGTGTTATCAAACTTTATAAGGAAAATTCCTTAGTTTTGTGCCTAAGGGTATCCTTAAAATCTTTCCAAGCAGGGGGTAATTTGTCTATCAGTACAGCGACTTGAAATTGTTCATCTAGAGTCATACCTTCAGAAACAATTTCATGAGCTATCTTCTGTAGCTCGTGAGACTGAACCTCCACAGACTTGTCGTCTGTCATCTGGATCTTTAGGTAGAAACTGACCACATATTTCTTTGAGCCAGCCTCCTCCGTGTCGTACTTCTTTTACAGTGCTTCCCAGACTTCCTTTACTGTTTTGTGAGAACTATAGTAATCATACAGATCGTCAGAAAGACCATTAAGAATGTAGTTTTTTCACAGAAAATCATGATCATCCCAGGTTTGAAATTCTTTGAGCTGAGCATCAGAAGGGTTTTCTGGTAGAAGCAACAGAGTTTTATCAGTCTTACAGACGTAGGCAACATTTTTGGTGGTAAGGAAAAACAACATCTTCTGTTGCCAACGTTTGAAATGGGATCCAGAAAAGCGGAAGGGTTTGTTTAGGTCAGAGGCAACAACAACGGTTTCGGTTTCAGAAGTCATGGCAGAAGTGATCGTCTTAAAATTGTTGCTGCAGGAAGAGGAAAATAATAAGAACGAGGTTACCGAAGCCTTGGGTTGAGTCGCGGACTAGGCGCTCTCTTTAAGACGTTTCGCGGCTCTATCCAAGTTTATGCAGCAGTGTACGGCCACGACGTCCCCAGGATAAAACAGCCCAGAAAACGCCTCTGTTGAAGGAGCTTCTCTGCACAGGAAGAGTCCCAAGAACAACACCAATTTTGACTGCTCAGAATTAGCGATAGTTTGGAAAAATATGTGGAAGAAAAAATGTTTACTGTTTGAAAATTTTCGCAATGTTGCTCTTTCGAAACGAATCATCCCTCTCCCTTTTAAAAGAAAATAAAATAAACGTTATAGAAATTAAAATGTTTAAGAATTTATTTTGGCAGTTAATAGGGTGAGTAAATAGGCAGTAAATCAAGGGAAGTTAATACAGATCTGAAATTAAATTTTCAAAACGTTTCTATAACGGTACAGAATTCAAAACGTTTCAAATTCAAATTTCAAATTTCAAAAATTAATATTTTTTCCACCAAAAAATAATAACCACACGCACGACACGACACGGCGCGACGTGGCGTGCGCGCGTGTGTGTCATTTTGTGTAAGTCCTCTCCCCTTCACAAAAGAGTCATACCCCAAGGGGCACACCCCTAAGGCTCTACAAACCCTATATAAACTCCTCCAAGTCTTTTTGCCCAAGCAATGTGGGACTAAAACAAATGGAGGGAAAACCAAAATTGAGTCCAAATTCCTTTTGAAAAATTCAATAGCTTCCAACAATTAAAGCTACAACTAATCCAACAATCCAAATTAACATTTATTTTACAAGTATGGGATCCTACTGATGTGTCCATATTTTCTACTATTTTCATATCATCATTTCATTGCATCTCATACCATTTTCGTATCCAAATCCCACATTTTACTACGATATTGCATTTCTGACGATATATTCAAGTTTCGTAGTGTTTTATGAGTTTTCAGGGATTTTGGAGCGATTTGGGACCCCACTTGGGTATGGACACATCCGACATGCTCGTGAGCTCATTGGCAAGGCTCTGGAGGAGTTCGCCACACTTTCAGAGCCATTAGAGGAGAAGAGAGAGAGCAGAGGAGAGAGAGACACCCAGCAGCTCCTGGAGATAGTTTTCCAGAAAATGCTCGGTCCGAGCAGCTTCAATTTGAGAAGAGGAGCTGATACGGGCTGGCTCGGCCTGATCAGTTTATCTGCTCAGTCGATCAGCCTCAATTTCCACAGCTGAGGCAGTCCAGCGATACGGCCCGAGCAGCTGACCGAGTTGACCCCTACTCGGACCGAGCAGAGCTGACTCGGTCCGGGTAGGCAGAGCAGTGATTTTGAATTCTCTCCATTTCCTGTAGTGCTTGGTCGAGCAACTCATCTGCTCGGTCCGAGTGACCTAACGAGCAGCGCATTGCTCAACCGAGTCACCTACTCGGTTGGCAATTCCAAGACTATTTTTGGAAAGTTTTTTGAAGCCGCGATGCTCGTGATTTTTGCACTGAAAGCTCTGGGAGCTGAGCGACTGTGAGATGTGACTTTCATTAGAGTTTTTTGAAAAGTTTTGACAGGGAGCTTAGGCGATTTTTGTATGGATCTGGAGATTGATTTTTGTAAGGAATTTTGGATCGAAAACTTGGAGATTGTTATTTGCGTTCTTGATTTCTCTTGCGCTTGGAATCTTGGAATTTTTCTGGATCTATTAACTACAATTTCTATTGATTTCTCGCTGTAAGTCTTTTATCCCTATTCCTTTGATTGTTATAATGTTTTCGTCTCTGAGAATGATGTTTTTGTCCGTTACTAGTGCGATGTGTGAGTAGATTCCTTCTAGGGTTGATGGGTTAGCCCTAGGAACTTAGGGGAAAATGTAGATCTGGATCCCAACATTGAATTGGGGACTTAGGGAAGTATTTCGGTAGATCCTACCGAATCCATAGATAACCCGTACTGAGATCATGCCCACGGTCTGTGGAATTTATGTGCTTAAGGGGTATCTAGGGATTCGAATAGGGAAATCGATGGACCCAATCAAGGCTCGTGACCATGCCCGGCTCGCGTCTTGAGGGGATACATTGACGAACTATACCGCTACGTTGACGGCTACCGCTATTGTGTCAATGAGAGCCACCGAAATACCCCGCAATTCTAACCCTCGCGAGTGGTACGAATTGGTGGATTAATTCCCTAGCCCTAATGCAATGCAAGGATCCTATCCCAATGTCGACCCCCAACGGTCCTAGTGGTGATCCCTAACGCCCTAGTCCCTTTTATTAGTATTACAACGACAACACCCCAAACAAGTCTTTCACCCCGATAGCTATCTCACTTCAAGACTTAGAGATAAATCGAGAATCCATTGACACTATCACCGTCCCGGTGGGATTCGATATCTTTTATACTATAACTCGACACCGTCCGCTTGCGGATTGAGCCTGGAATTGAAGCCTAGGGGCCATACCATGCCTGGTGATCGTGACACCACCAGGTGGAACCTAGGTGTAGGTTTCGGGTGCGTCACCTACCATGGTGAAGTTGGAGTTGACTCCTCTCCTTCTCCTTCCTCTTTCTCTTCATCTCCTTGTTCTTCCTCTTTTCCTTTGTTTTTCCTTCTCTTTCTCTCTTTCTTTGATTTTTCCTTTTCCTTTTGTTTTTGCTTTGTTGTGTTTTTGTTATGTTTTTTTATTAGGGGGATTCGGCCCATATGAGAGGAAACGAGAGGGATGGAGAGAAGATGACAAAAAATGAGAAGAAAAGAAAAGAACGAAGGAGAAGAATGTAGAAGAAAAAGAATTAATTAAATACAATATCTCTTGGCATGTTATTAAATAAAATAAAATAAAATATCTAGTTGTTTATTTTATCAGGATGGTGATTTAGTAAAATAAAATATCTTTTAGAAAATATCTCTTATAAGAGTCCCTCTATTTACAAGTTTGCCATTCCCTTAAGCACTCACCTACAATTAATTACAAGTGTGTCATTACTTTACACACTCTTCTACCACACACACACACACACACACACACACACACACACACACACCTCCCCCCACTAGTTACGAAATTTCCACTAACCCCAACCCTTTTCACACTAAGCCCCCGTCTTACACTTACCCTTTTCCTAATACATACCCTCTTCTAATTACTAAGAAAACACCACTCTACACACACACTACACTCCATTATTATACCGACTACACACATATTCAAGCATACATATAGATATATCTCACAAAAAGATAGGTCCTAATGTATATGGCACTCTGGGCCATTACAGACGTAGCAACGACGCTCCGCCTCCACGTGATGCTGCCGTCGCTCCGCCTCGTCGTCATCGAATCCGCCGCCGCCGCCCCACTTTTTCGACTCTGCCACCACTGAGTCGACCGCCCCAGTTCCCCAGCACCCCGAACCCCTCGGATGCTGCTTCATCCTGTAATGCCCTACGAAGCTACTGCACAAGTACTAGAGGGGGGGGGGTGAATAGTACTTTAAAATAATTAAGAGGATAATTCCTAATTATCTTGCAAACTCTAACCAACAATGCGGAAATGCGGAAATGTAAATAAATGACAACAAATAAGAACAACCGCAAACAAACGATATTACTGGGTTCGGATCCACCCAAGTCTCCCCGACTTGTTCCCGGTGATCCTACGTCCCAAACACCCGGATCCCCTCTGGATACTAGAGTTAGAAACCTCTAACCCTAGATTTACACTATGAAATTCTTGTAGATAAACCTCTACAAGACCAAATCATACACAAAGTAATTGTGACTCCCACAACCCGGGTTCACAAACAGTCTCTCACAACCGAGAGAAAACACTTACAATATGAAAGTAATTGAAATAGAAATTCTAACCACAAAATACCTATGCCTTGAGTAAAACTTACGATTTAGGGCAAAGATGATTTTGGGGAAGATGAAGAGGAACCAAACCCTAGCTCCAAGACGTAGATCAGCGATGGAGAGCTATGAGGTTGTTGGTGACCTTGAATCAAGCGCTTGGCTTGGAAGGCTCACAATCAATGAATCTCTCTTTTGAAATAAGAGTGAGGGAGAGATTCTTGAATGGAATGAAAGAGCTTTGAATGAGATTAAATGCTTTCTCTTTGATCTCTAAACTTCACTTAATATCAGCCTTTTTGTGCAATGAATGCAGCACTCCAAGTATATATAGGTTAGAGGAAAGAGAGAGAGAAAATCGTGGCATTTAATGCTCCAACGGCTCTATTCTGAACCAAACTAGTCGGTCAAAGAAGGTTGACTGACCGACTAGTTCATCAACTAGTCGGTCGGTTAAACAACATGAACCAACTAATGGTAGAACAGCCAAATGAATAAGTTCAGACTGAAGAGAACTAGTCGGTCCAAGAAGAGTTGCTGACCGACTAGTTTCACAACTAGTCGGTCGGTGACTCAACTGAGACCGACTAAGAGATAAAACCAATAGTCTGAACAGAAGTTGAATTAGTCGGTTCAAGAACAAATGTTGACCGACTAGTTCATCAACTAGTCGGTCGCCAAATGTACATAGACCGACTAACGACAAACAGTAACTAGGTATGTACAGTAGAAGCTCAACTAGTCGGTCCAAGAAGAAACACCGATCGACTAGTTTCACAACTAGTCGGTCGGTGAACCTTCTTTGACCGACTAACTGTAAACATTAAGTGAGCTAGAATTGAAGGAGGCAAACTAGTCGGTCCAAGAAGCTTTTTCGACCGACTAGATCACCATCTAGTCGGTTGGTTCTTCTTCTTGAACCAACTAACATGCACAAGGAGTCGCGAAACGAAGCGCGAAGCTTCGGGAAAGATCGTATGGACTTCTACTAAGATCATAGTTCTAAGATATGAGCGTTATGAAGATTTAAACCGTAAGACCTACTCAAGGCTTAACATTCTACGAAAGAAGCTAGAAGACTATAAAATAAACTTGACGATACCGTCTTCAAAAGCTTCAATCGAATCTTCATGACTTCAATCAACGTCCTTGAGCTTCAACGAAGCTTTAGGCATACGATCACGCGTATTGAGAAGTCTTGAGACGTCGCTTTGGATGTTCATATGAATTTGGCGACGATCTCCATAACTGCGCTCACAAAGAGTTAGTTCACGATATATTTATGGTTGTTCATCATCCAAAACCAAATCCGGGGAGTCCAATACTCAACACATCCTCCGTCGCTCGAGCACCGCATGCCACCTGCCGTCGTGCCGCTGGACCCCACCTCACCCTCGTCGACCACCCCAGCGCTGCTTTGACCAGTTGCAACCCCGTCGCGAAGCCCCAACACCCTGGTGTTATCAGTGGTCGCGTGGGGAAGTGAGGAATCCACAGTGTTAACGTATAAGAACGTGAATATTTTATGTATAAACGCGTATTTTCATGTATATATTAAGGCCGATTCGTAATAAATTCATAATTAATTGTACATGCCTCAGAAAAATACACAGGAAGGCCCAGAAAATCAGAAACGACGAAATAGACTCATTGGCGTTGGTTTCATCTCCAAAAGACAAGTATATCTCACACAATGATTTTTCAAAGGCAAAACTTAAATAAGCTAAATTCGCTTTAAAATGCATGTCTTGAGATTTTCACGTACACTGACGTACGAGAAAAATATACGTTGTAGTAATAGTTAATACGATCGTTTTGATCCCTTGTTGGAAGAATTCTGACGTACGGTTTGTCCTAAATAAATCTTGGAACATATGTCGTAAAAATGATTTCTTGAATTAAAATTAGTTTTTGGCACTTTTAAATTGTTTAAAAATGCTTAATAATTATTTAATAATATTGAAAACCAGCTACTAGCCGTAGAAAAATATTTTAAGCTAATTTAAACTTATTTTCTTAGTAAAAATCATTTCTTGCTCATTCGCTTATACTATGACGTATTTTTACGTTTTCATTTAATTGTTAAATTAAGTCGTGAAGTCGTGAACTTTTGTGAGGTTATTATACGGACTATTGAGACACCATGGAGCCATCTTATGCATCTAATACGATGCAACTGAACTGAATATAATGAATGGAAGATGGAACTTCAATATAATGAATGGAAGATGGAACTTTAATATAATGAATGGAATATGGAACTTCAATATGAATAGATAGTACACGTACTTTTGACCGACACTTGACTTGACCCGTGGGATTGGGGTAGTCTATGATCACAAGCGTTACGGAGTGGTTGGATGCACCCATACCGAATACCTCCAACACATTACGGAGGTTAGATCCTTGATCGTCGCCATATAGGGACGGTGGGTATCACCTCGGATTTGGTCCCGTTGCAGGGCGCATGTTGGTTATCTCTCATACTGTTGGACATGGACTTATCACTAGAATAGACTGGCTATTGAATATTGTTCTAACCTCTTTTTCTACAGGTTACTGACAACGTTATAGTTTTGTTATTAAATGTTAAATTGTTGCAGGTTGCTATAGTATTGCCAATTGCTATCAAATGATTAAATTACTACAGGTTGCAAATTGCTGCGAATGCTTAACTGCTATAACTCTTTTAAAATTAAACTTATTGCTTGTCTTTAACTTTTTTAAAATTAAACTTATTTCTTGTCTTTAACTCTTTTAAATTAAACTTATTGCTTGTCTTTAAAGTTCAGCTTGGTTCAATTTTAAATACCTAATGTTTTGTTTTGGAGATTATCTTGTCGAGCAAAACCTCGCTGACGGACATTTCACTTTGTTGTTTTACGAAATGTCCGTCAGGTATTGATAGTGTGTTTACTGAAGACACTACAACAGAAGTCGAGCCAGTGCTCAAAGAGTACGTGGAGTACCTATCCGCCGAAGATTAGAAGATCACCTTCATGACTGCTCCTTTATATTTGAAATAAATGTAATTTGTGTACTTTGTTTGTATTGGCCATGCTAGGCCCAATATGTATCATAATTATTGTATGTTAGATATGTAATAATGTTGTTTGAGCTGCTTCTTAAATTTGCATACAAGGACCTGCAATTCTTACACAGACGCTTGTGTGTTTACGCCAAGGAGAAAGAAAAGAAAAATAAAAAAGTACTCCTCCTTGTTTTAAGCACATCGCGGACCCGCTCGCATCTTTTCTCCTTGTAGAATGGGAAGCGGGACGTGACATGTTCTAGTTGTGGCCCATGCAAGTCCTGTTTTTGCAAAAACTTTAAGATCCGTTTAAACGACATTAATATCTAAGTGTACAACTAGATTAGATCTTTTCACCTAACTTACATTACAGTTTGTCTTGAAGCATGGCAGGTTGATCAGATACTCACGGCGTTACCAGCAACGACATCTTGGGTGTCGTGAGGGAAATACTGGAAATTCAACGCCAAATTCTCCATAAGGCTGTTGACAAACTCTGTGAAGCATCCCAAGGGAAGCATCCTATGGAACCACCGAGAGACGCTCTCCGACCGATGAAGACTACTTTCAAGAGGCCTGCATCTTCAGTCTACAACCGATCCCGATGGTGTGCTTCCATTGCAACCAAAAGGGACATATCAAGAAGATCTGTCGCCTGCTGCTGAATCAATGTTTGGCATGTGGAGCATCTGAGCACTCTATCAGGGACTGCCCCCGCCACATTATCAAGAAAGCGACTACGACAACATGAGTTTCTGAATCAGCATGGCGTAAGCCACCCCTAGCTCCACAGCAGAAGGCATTCCAACATGCCCATGCCAGGTGTCAATCATCCATCACGACAACTAGAGAAGCTAAGGCTGAAAAGCCAATAAGCACTGGTATGTCTGAACCTTTCTCCTTTACGTCGATTTGATGCCCAACACCTTTATTATCATTACTAACATACATTATCATACTATAAGTATTGTCTTCGTAGCATGCCCCCCATTTTTATTTAGAAGTTTCACATCGCTTCTTATCACGAAAGTCGCAACGATCTATTCCATTGGTCAGCATTGTTTTCTTCGAACTTTTGAACCCTCAACTAGGAACCCGTGTTCCATTTTGATGAATCTTATTCTAGAACCTTCCTTTGATAACAATTAGAGTGACCTTCCATAAGATAGAACCGTCCATTCATTGCATCACCATCATCACTCTTGTAATGGCCTTCCAATCGTCCTATTTATTCTGAGAATGCTTCCTAGTCGCGTTTAGTTCATCTAAACTATGGCTATACTCTTTTATAAGGAGAGTAGATTCGAATTTTTTTTCGATCATCCGAAGTTCAAGTTCGACAACGAAAGCACATCGAAGCACGCTCAGAAGTATTTGAGGATGGTGCTACAGAATTTGAGACGAGCCAAACCACTATATGCAAGTGTAGGCTGTTACGTCTTCTTCATCTTTCTTGAGCTCGTATTTCTCTTCTACCCACTACTTTCATCTTGTGCCTGATTTTCCATGGGTTTGAATCCTTTTCTCGCCTACCATCTCTCCTCCTCTTTATTGCCTTTTTTCCACATCCTCTCCTCGAACCCCGGTCCCGCCTACCCTACCCTACCCTATCGACGACTTCGGCGCCCCCTTTAAACCCCTCATCTCTCCCCCACCAACCCATTCTGTGGCTTCCTCTCTGCCGCAACGACGCCCACCCCTTCGCCGTGCCTCTTCCTTCGTGAGCCCAACCCCTCTCACCTCAAGCTTCCCTGGCCTCACTCGAAGCTTCGCCACGCCAACCGACGTCACTGATCAGTCGCAGTCACCGCATGACGTGGATCGACAACTGCCGATGGCCCTCCGACATTCTGTTTTAGGATTTTTGGGTTTAGCGACAACCCTCCCTCGCTATTTCCGCGTGGTTGAGATCTTGGAAAGTTGCGATTCTTAGGTTTATTTCGAGCTCCTTGTCATGGGTCTTGCCCCTAAAGGTGCCCTGCTTCGATTACTTCTTGGGCCCACTCCTTCGTGTTTGTTGGACTGTGTGTTCTTGGTCGTTGACTTGCTTAGGTTTGATGGTGATAACTGTGGATGTCAACCAATGGTGTTGGCAAGGGGTATCATTGGGGATGAGTATTGGCATGCTATTGGCCTTAGGTATTGAAGTTGGATGTAAGCAGTGTGCATGGATCTGGAAGACGGTTTTGGTGTTGGCTTGTCGTTGGCTGCTATAGGTATTGCTGGAAGGAATTATAGCGATAAGTATGGTCCTGGAAAGTTGGCCATGTATTTGTCTTTTGGTGTTGTCCTGGTTATTGGCTTGTTGTTGGGTATCATGGGAGTTGACAGCATTAGTGCTTGGCTGGTTAGGTGTTACAGCACAAGTGCATATGGATTAGTCGATACCCCCTTTGTATGCTATATTATTAATGATTTCCTTAGATATGCCCAATTTTATCACAATTGGCACGAGTAGAAATTTTAAACTTTATGATCTTTCTTTTAATGTGATTGATTAACTTGCTACTAGCTTATCACCTCAGGTTCCAAGTTCGAACAGATGTTATCATAATAACTATCATTTTAATGTAACGCCTTTATCTCATATTAACTTTTGGTTACTTGAAAAAAATCAATGTAATTATTATGATAATACTGGTCTTAGGACTAATTACGAAAGCTATGGTGATGTTAATACTAATTATAAATATCTCTTGTTTTCTTGATTCTATGATATCACATTATATTTCATGCTATTAACAACTTATTTTACTAGGTCATTATCATTCATCAATCATTCCATTTTATCATTTATTTGCTTGAGCTCCTAAAAACATCAATTATCTGTTTCTTAGAGTTTCGAGAAATTCCGAGGACGGAATTTTTATAAGGTGTGTAGGATGTGACGGCCAGTATCCATCAGTACACTTATATTTGTATTCTACGTATTTTCATAAATTAAAAGTATTTTATAATGGCTGATCATGAGTTTAATATCAAATTGGTTTCAAAATCATTTATAAAAAATATTTTGTAGTATCAATATAGTTAAATCTTGTTTTAGGGAATGCGAGTGCCATCCTAAACCCCTAAATAATTTATATAATTATTTAAACTCAATTATTAACGATATAGCTGTAATGCCCTACAAGCTACTGCACAAGTACTAGGGGGGGGGTGAATAGTACTTTAAAAATAACAAGGAGTATAATTCCAAATTATAGTGCAAACAACTACCAAAACAATTTGCGGAAGCTTAAATTGAATGACAACAACAAAATTAACAATGCAAACAAATGATGTTAATGGGTTCGAATCCACCCAAGTCTCCCCGACTTGTTCCCAGTGATCCTACGTCCCAACCACCCGGATCCCCTCCGGATACTTAGGTTAGAAACCCTAACCCAAGATTTCCACTATGAATATCTTGTGAAAAACCTTCACAAGATCAAATCATACATGCAAAGGCAATAGTGAATCCCACAACCCGGGATCACAACCTTCTCTCACAACCGAGAGAATCAAGAAGCAATATAAATGAGTTTATATTGAAATAAACAATCTTACCACAAAATCCTATACCTTGAGTTTTTCTTACCAAATAGGTGAAAGGAAGGATTTGAGGAAGATGAAGTCACCAAGACCTAGCACCAAGGAAATGACCAGCAATAGGTGCCTAGGAGTGATTTGGAGACTTGAATCAAGCAATAGCTTGAAGAGCTCAACAAGAACAAGCTTCTCTCAATATGGATTCTAGATCTAGAATGTGAGAGAATGAGTTTCTTGTGAGGAAGAGAGCTTTAGAAATGAGTGAGAATGGCTATCTCTTTCTATCTCAATGAATCTCTTAATGGCAGCTCTAACCTAGAGAGAAATGACCTAGGTTCGTATTTATAGGGTCCCATAAAAACAAGTTAGGTCAATTCCCAACGGATAGAAATATGAGGAAACTAGTCGGTCAAAGAACAACCACTGACCGACTAGTTCATCAACTAGTCGGTCAGTCAAACAGCATGGACCGACTAAGTGAGGAACTGAGAAGAAATAGAAATTCAGACCTAGAAATCTAGTCGGTCCAAGAAGACTTTCTGACCGACTAGTTTCACAACTAGTCGGTCAGTCAGTGAACGTAGACCGACTAAGAGGCATAATGAAATAGTCTGAATACAAATTGACTTAGTCGGTCCAAGAACAAAAGTTGACCGACTAGATTGTTAACTAGTCGGTCACCAAACGTTCTTAGACCGACTAACGATAAACAGTAGCTTAGGAGAAATTTAGTATGAACAGTAAGTCACAACTAGTCGGTCAAAGAAGCATCACTGACCGACTAGTTCACAAACTAGTCGGTCGGTGAGTCAACGTAGACCGACTAACTGTAAACAGTATGGTGCAAGAAATTAAGGAAGCAAACTAGTCGGTCCAAGAAGAGTTGCTGACCGACTAGATCACCATCTAGTCGGTCAGTACTTCTTCTTGTACCAACTAACATGCACAAACAAGTCCGAATCGAAGCGCGACGCTTCGAGGAAGTTAGAATGAACTTGTACGAAGATCCTAGAGCTACGATATGAGCGTTATGAAGTTAGAATCGTAAGATATACTCAAGGCTTAACATTCTATAGATCGAAGCTAAAAGACTATAAATAAAACCTTAATACACGGTCTTCGAGAGCTTCGATTAATTCTTCATGACTTCCAAAACGGCGCAAGAGCTTCAACGAAGCTTTAGGCATGAATACGTGCTTTGAGAAGTCTTGAGATGTCGCTTTGATTGTTCTCGTGAATTTGGCGATGATCTCCAATACTGCGCTCACAAATTGTTAGTTCATGAATTATTTATGTTTGCTCATCATCAAAACCAAATCCGAGGAGTCCAATATTCAACATTCTCCCCCTTTTTGGTGATGACAAACCAACATAAATAATAATCAAAAATAATGATTCAAATGAAAAATACTTACCCCCCTGCATTGATGGCACGTTAATTCCAAAATGAATATATATGAATTGCATCAATCAGACGAGTAAGATAAATAAAGAGAATCGATTTTTGAAATATTGGATTTTGAAAATCCTTATATATATCTTAACTCCCCCTGAATCTAACATATCAAACTAGATTCTTGGAAATTGAGTTAAATTTTCATTTGCCCTATTTATTATCATTATCTCTCCCCCTTTGGCATTATCCCAAAAATGGGGGGCGTACAACGACAACAACTAGGAAATGGAAAATCCAACACCGGGAGTCGTAGACAGTGACGATGGAACTAATTGACACCAAGGGAAAAGTGATGAAATCAAATCAAGGTGTGCCAAATTGTCCATTATCAAAAAGCGATAATTAAAATCATCAAAAATACCAAATTATTATTCATTTCTTGAATAAAGAAACATACTCTTCAATATTCAATATTCTTGGTTAAATTGGTGCATGGAAAACTATTCTATACATTTATAGAATTTCAATATATTTAACCAAGTTTTTCAATCGTCGAGCGACGATTTCACAAATCATGGACATTGAATGAGAATTAAAATGTGCACGACGAAATAATACAAAGAGAAGATCGATGTATATATATATATATAAAAACATCATGAGTACATCCAAAAAGATATCGACTACATCAAATGCAACATACACTTCAAAAAGAAATACATCATACATTATCGATACAACATCATCAACAGAACACCATCATCAACATCAAAAAAAAATACAACACATACACCGACATCCAACATATCAAAATACAACAAATCAACATCCAAACTCCATCCCATCCTAACCCAAAACACTCTCAAACAGGTATATCATCCAAAGAGCAGTGGAGAGTCCTCGAAACAAACGATCACGAGGAAGTGGCTGGATCTGCAGTCTCCGTGGGTCCAGTCGACGGAGTGGACTCAGGCTCTGCAGGGAGGGGAGGCGTGTCAACAGACGGGATCGTCGGGGCAGGTGTGGAAACATCAACGGTAGGCTCAACGGCTGGGGTCGCAACAGCAGGGGTCTCAACAGCAGGTAAGACAGGAGCAGGCACGTCAGCAGGAGCAGCAGCAGCCTCAGAAGTCTGAACTACTGGTGCAGAAGTCTCTGGAGCACCGGAAGTGGTGCCAACTCCAGGAGCAGATGTGGTATCAGCAGCAGCAGCAGTGGCCTCATCGCCACGGGCCAAGGAAGTGACAAGATCGTCAATATCCTCATCGTCCATCTCCTCGGCCTCAGAAACCGAAGGAGGAAGCTCAATGCCCATCATATGAGCCATACGGTAGACGACCTCCTCGGTACGAGCCAAACGCGACTCGTTCCGACGAAGAAGGCGTACGACATCATCTAATGTGGCAGAAGGAGTGGGGGCTGCAACAGCTGAGGGAGTGGCCTGGGAAGCAGATGTGGTCGACCTCTGCACGTGACGAAGCGCCGCAAGAGATTTCTTAACGGCCGTCGCGTTCAGAGGAGGACCCAAAGGACGCTCATCGTCAGGAGGGAGAGGGACTCAGAAATGATGGAAAACCAGGGTCAACAGACACGGGTAAGGGATATGCGCAGATTTATTGGTCTTGCGAATACACTCGAAAGAGTCCATCTTATCGAGTATAACGCGAGCCCAATTAATCTCGCAACCCAAGAAAAGAGCGTAAATCAGCTTCAAAAACGGCTAGGATGGAAGAGAAGATGAGCCGTACTTGGGAAGCAAGCACGACTTCAGAATGAGATTTAGCACCCATGCATTTGGCTTGAACGACTTCGAAGGAACACCAATGAAGGCAGGAGGGATCACATGGAAGATATCAGAAAGAACGGACTGATCCAAGGAAGAGATATCATCAACAGAAATATCCGACGGAAGGAGACCAGACGATGAACAACCAAGTACCTCCCCCAAGATTTCTGCCGTGAGAACTATAGGAGTTCCCAAGACAGTAGTCTCGATGGAGTGACTCTCATCGTAGTGGCCTCGGACACGATTGGCGTAGAATAATTTGACCAGGCGAGGATATGGTCTAGGGTTCGCCTTAGGGTCGAAGCGAAGGTAGTCAAGGAGCCCACTATAGGAGAGGAGGTCAGCTAAGCCAAGGAAATCTGAAAACTGAACATAGTGCTCCAATAGCATCGGGCAGTGTTCAATACGGTTGTAGGCCGCTAGACACAGAGGGTCGTCGCGACACAACGATATGTCAACACCACCCGCTGGCATTGGGCCCTTTCCCTTAGGCTGGCGAGTCCTAGGACGAAGTGGAGGAGTGGGTTCCCTATGGCCAGGCTCATCCTCAGGAATAAACTCAGTATCGGAATCAGGAGGAGTCGTGGGAGTGTGGAGTATGGGCTTTCTAGACTTAGATAGTTTACCGGGTTTGACGGTCGCCGTCCTCTGCTTCTTCAGAGGAGGCGAAGACGGAGAAGCTTGGGTAGACTTAGCACGGCGCTTGGGCTTAGACGGATTCCTAGGGTTAGAAGGCTCTACAGACATGGGGGATGCCCCAGAGGAAGTGATAGGGATCCTCGTCTTTGCCATGATCGTGGCACGACGAGAACAAGCAAGCGAAGCTACACAAACCTTAGAGCTGAAAACAAAATCGAAATAATCAAGCCCTAGATGCAAAGTCGACAAGCCCTAGGATTAAATTCGAAACCCAAGTTCACCTAGAAGTTGAAATGAAGATCAAGATCAAACCCTAGGTTGGAACAAGAGAGCTAGGAGAGGGGTTTTACCTAGGAGAGAGGGTCGACGGCGACGGACGGCGGGGATGGCCAGAAAACTGGCCGGAGAGACGTCGGAAGACGAGGGGGCTCGAGAGGGGTTTAGGGTTTTTCGGGCTGGAGCTGAGATGAATACCGACTAAAACAAATTTTAGTCGGATAAAAGTGAGTTAAGTCGGTCTGGAAAGTGAAAAGACACAATTGCCCTAACATACTTAGTCGGTCACAGTTCAAACACTGACCGACTAGATTACGATCTAGTCGGTTGGTCAATGAGCTTGAACCGACTAAGTCAAAACAGAGGCAAACAGAAATTTCTAGGGCTAGAGTTAGTCGGTCACAGTATACTCACTGACCGACTAGTTTTCAATCTAGTCGGTCGGTAAGTGTACTGTGACCGACTAAAGAAAGAAAGTGACAGGAGAAGGTTAAAAGCTTGATCTAGTCGGTCTGAGTTCACTAGCTGACCGACTAGATGAGCATCTAGTCGGTTGACTAATGAACTGAAACAGACTAGAAGAGTCCAAAATTTGATAAATGAGTTTTCTTCAAAAAACACTTGGATGGAACATCTTAACACTCTCATTAGTCATCTAAATTACCCCATAAAACGTCGAAATCTTAAATACGACATTCAAATACGAATTCGAGCACACATTCAAACATATCACATAAAATCCCCAAAAATTCAATAAATCTAGCATGAACGAAATATCGCGAAATATAATAGCATGCAAGATAATTGAATGAAACATGAATCCTATATCTCGGATTCACCCATAATCCTCAATTCTCGACGCAACCGCACAAAGGAGTCCTCCTTTAGGGGTTTCGTGAAAATATCGGCGATTTGCTTTTGGGTTTCAACGTACACTAAAATGATGTCCTTTTTAGCAACATGATCATCTAAAAAGTGGTGTCGGACATCCATGTGTTTTGATCGGGAATGGTGCACCGGATTCTTCGAAAGACAAATAGCACTTTGGTTATCCACCATGATAGGGCTAGTATCACAATGAATACCAAAATCCTTCAGTGTGTGTCTCATCCAAAGAACCTGGGCACAAGCGGCACCGGCGGCAATATATTCCGCCTCGGTGGTTGAAAGTGATACGGAATTTTGCTTCTTGGAAAACCAAGAGACAAGAGAATTTCCTAGAAAATGGCAAGTGCCACTAGTACTTTTCCTGTCGGATTTGCATCCCGCATAATCGGCATCACTATATGAGACTAACTCATACGTGCTAGATTTTGGATAAAGTAATCCAAAATCAAGTGTATAACTTAGATAACGGAAAATACGTTTTACCGCTACTAAGTGAGACTCCTTAGGTTGAGACTGATAACGAGCACATATGCATACGGCAAATATAATATCGGGCCTACTTGCGGTAAGATAAAGTAAACTACCTATCATACCTCGATATAGACGAATGTCTACATCCTTACCGCCCGTATCCTTGTCAAGATGCGTAGTCGTGCTCATTGGAGTCTTTTTCCCGGAAGCACTCTCCATTCCAAATCGCTTAAGCAACTCCACCGTATACTTCGTTTGGTGGATGAAGATTGCATCGTTCAATTGGCGAATTTGGAGACCTAAGAAATATTTGAGTTCGCCCATGTGGCTCATCTCAAATTGTTCCTTCATAACATTAGAAAACTCTTTGCAAAGAGTGAAGTTAGTAGCACCGAAAATGATATCATCAACATAAATTTGAACTAATAAAATATCATTATTCGCATGCTTAACAAAGAGTGTAGAATCGGCTTCGCCCATTTTAAAATTCAAATCCAAAAGAAAATTCTTTAGGCGATCATACCAAGCTCGAGGAGCTTGTCTCAAACCATAAAGAGCTTTCTTTAGTTTAAAAACATGATTTGGAAATTTTTCATTTATGAAGCCCGGAGGTTGAGAAACGTAAACTTCCTTAACAACATCTCCGTTTAAAAATGCACTTTTAACATCCATTTGAAATAACTTAAAATTTTTATGGCATGCATAAGACAATAATAGTCTAATTGATTCTAATCTAGCTACCGGAGCGAAGGATTCTTCGAAATCGATACCTTCCTCTTGGCGATAGCCTTGAGCAACTAACCGAGCTTTGTTCCGGACGACGACTTGGTTTTCGTCGGTTTTGTTCTTGAAGATCCACTTTGTCCTTATGACGGTGTGGTTCTTCGATGGCAAAGGAACAAGCTCCCATACCTCATTCCTCTCGAATTGAATGAGTTCCTCCTCCATGGCAAGGATCCAAGCACTATCTTCGCAAGCTTCAACTATATTCTTTGGCTCTATCGATGAGGCAAAGGCACAATTGGCGAAATGGTGGACTTGAGATCTCGTCTTGACACTATCATGAATATTGCCAATGACTTGCTCATGGGGATGGTCGCGAACGGTATGAAGCCGCTTGGGAATACCTTGATCACTAGGCACATTCTCAACAACTTCATTAGTCGGGTTAGTATCAATAGAATCAATTGAATCAATAGACTTAGAATTTTCAAACGAATCACATAAAACATCCATAGAATCATTGTCATTTGAAATTCTAGAATTAGTGAAATTCTCATTAAAAGAGACATGAAGTGATTCCTCGATCGTAGAGGATCTTTTGTTGTATATCCGGTAGGCTTTGCTACGTGAGGAATACCCAACAAATATCCCCTCATCCGATCTCGGATCAAACTTGTCCAAATTATCATATGTGTTTTTAATAAAACATTTTGCGCCGAAAACACGAAAATGTTTAACTTGAGGCAATCTACCAAACAACAATTCATAGCAAGTTTGTTTGGTGCCGGGCCTCAAAAGTATTCTATTAAACACATAACGAGCGGTGTGTACCGCTTCCGCCCAAAATTGATAACCAAGTCGACTATCTTCGAGCATAGTGCGAGCACACTCCACAAGCGTTCTATTCTTCCTCTCAACAACACCATTTTGAGGAGGTGCGCGAGGGAAAGAAAATGTGTGAGTAATTCCAAGATCATCACAAAAATTTGAGAAAGACTCATTCTCAAATTCACCCCCATGATCACTACGAATAGTGACAATGGTGGTTCCGATGAGATTTTGTACTTTCTTCACAAATATTGTGAAGTTTTCAAAAGCTTCATTTTTATTACATAAGAAAAATACCCATGTAAATCTAGAATAATCATCGACGATGACAAGTCCATATCTTGCATTTCCTAAGGAAGCAACTCTAGTTGGCCCAAATAAATCTAGATGTAATAGCTCTAGTGGCCGTTTCGTAGAAATGCTTTTCTTAGGTTTAAATGAAGATTTAGGAAGCTTGCCACGTTGACAAGAATCACAAAAACTTTTCTTTTCAAAAACGAGCTTCGGAAAACCTTTAATGGAATTTAATTTCGAAAGCTTATAAAGTGTTCCAAAGTTCACATGTCCAAAGCGTCGATGCCATAAGTGTTGTTCACTTGTGTTGGCAACGAGACATTGTTCATATGACTTAGGAAGATCCAAAATATAAATATCTTTATGGAGTGTGCCGGAAAATAATAATTTATTATTATCATTTGAAATATGACATAATCCTTTCGCAAAGCTAACTTTGTAACCTTTGTCACAAAGTTGGCTTATTGAAATAAGATTATGATTTAAACCATCAACTAGATAAACATCACTAATTAAGGGTTTAGATGGGTTACCCACTTTACCAACACCGACGATGGTTCCGCTCTCATTGCCTCCAAATACGACGCGGTTTTCATTTGCAATGGGAACTATTCCGGAGAGCAATTGAGCGTCACCCGTCATGTGTTTTGAACACCCGCTATCGAGTATCCAATTCCCTTTGGAGCTAAATTTAAATTTGTTGCTCCTTTTCTTTTTCTTTTCCTTGAGTACCTAAAGATAGAAAATTTCATATCATGGTACCCAAGGTCATTGGGTCCTCAAAGGTTAGACCTTTGGAAGCCAAGTCCAATTGGACTTAGACTTCCCCACATAATTTCTACTATGCACAACATCCGAAAAATAAGCATTCATATACACTTGTTTTTCATCCATGCTTGTGTCCTTTGGGCTCCAAATAGTGAAAATTTTGGGAGCCATCATCCTATTGGGTGCATGCATGCGACGTTGGTTTCTACGTGATGCATGTTGTGGATAGGCATAAGGAACATGATGGAATGGTGCACGACGAGAATTATTCATATGATGAGATGAGTGAACATATGCATGTGTGGGAACACGTGCGTGAGGGTGTCTCACATGGTGTGCACGTGCCCGTGAACGTGTAGCATAGAAATCATCATATGTGTGAGACGGTGGAGTAGGACGTGTGTTCCTACGTGGCATGGTATTGGTGTACATATAAGCATGCCCCTTCTTTGGAGGTCCACCCAAAGTGGGTTTCTTTCCAAAAGAGGGTGTGGACGAGGTGGAATCACCATTGGTAGATGAACTACCAATAGAGTGTTTGCTACCACTCGTAGAGTCACCGGAAGTTGGCCTAACAAAAGTAGTGGCCGCTTTGGACGGACATCCCATCGTATACCCCAAACCAATGTGGTGATTGGCCGGAAGTAAGTCACTTAGGATTTTATCCAAATGGTCCTTACCCTTATTGAATTTATTAATTCGGCCTAATGTGTTCTCATATTTCTCTTTGAGAGAACGCATAGACGTATCCAAGTTGGATACTTGCGATGTGAGCACATAAACACGAGATTTGAGATTCTCGTTCTCAATACTCAAAGTCGAGTTTTGAGAAGTTAAATCCGCTATCCTGTGTTCTTCCGGATCATCAATGCTAACATGTTCAAGTTTAGATTTGAGATTAACAATCTCATTTCTTAACTCTTCAACAACGGTGTCGTTGTTGGTGATGATAGTCTTAGGCGAGGTTTGAATGCTAGCTAGGTCATCTTTTACTTTAGTATATCTATTTACTAATTTAGTGTATTTAGACCATAAATGAGAGTTAGCATCCCTAAGATCATCCATAGTTACCTCATCGCCTTCGTCGTCGCTATCATCGGAGGAGGAAGATCCTTGATCATGCTCCTCTCTTGCCATGAAACACATGTGCGCTTGCTCCACTTTCTCATCGTCCGACTCTCTGCTTGAGGAATCCTCGGAGTCGGTGAATGTTGCTCCGACAAGTCCCTTTTTGTACCCCTTTTTGTACTTCTTCGACTTGTCGAACTTCGGCGCCTTCCACTTCTCCTTTTGCTTGTTTTGAGGACAATCCGCTTTGATGTGTCCTGGCTTATTGCATTTAAAGCACAAAGGTGGAGAGGCGTTAGTAGAAGTAAATTTAGATTTTTGTTTGAAGTTACCCTTTCGGAAGAAGCGATTGAACTTCTTTGCCATGAGTGCAATGGATTCCATGTCCATTTCTTCTTCCGAGTCCTCATCATCGATAGAGGTGGATGAAGCCGCCTTGAATGCAATTGCCTTTTTCTTAGGCACGTCTTGGTTCAAATAGGACTTCATCTTTTCTTGTAACTTCACCTTGCTATCTTTGCGTACCTCGTATGACATCAAAGTACCCATCAATTGAACTACGGTATATTTATTCATGTCATTACCTTCCTCGATGGCGAAGGTACGTTTCTCCCAAGAAGAAGGAAGTCCTTCGATAAGCTTTGAGCACTTCTCCTTTTGAGTGTAGGACTTGCCGAGGGCCTCTAACTCGTTTATTATGTCAACGAAGCGAGCGTAATATTCCTTCATCTTCTCGCCCTGTTGCATATGAAACATTTCGTAATCTTTGTTTACGACTACGAGTTTAGAGTTTCTTACCCTACTCGTCCCTTCATGAAGTATGAGGAGGGAGTTCCAAATTTGATATGCACTCTTACATGTGCATATCTTATTGAAGTCCTCGGGCTCCAATGCGCATTGCAAGGCGTTCATTGCCTTGGCATTGCTTACCTCCGCGGCGATCTCCGCGGTAGTCCATTTCTCAAAGTCTTCTTCTTGGGGCTCGATGTATTCCTTCATTGTGGTCCTCCATAGAGACGCACTCCGGAGGAAGGTTTCCATCCGGCATTTCCAGTACCCGTAGTTGGTACCGTTGAAGAATGGAGGCCTCGTAGAGGAATGTCCTTCCATCACCGAAGATGCTCCTTCTCGGTTCCTGAAGGTGTCATAGTTGGAAGGTGGACGCACGGTCTTGTTGTCGTTGGCAGACATAGCTAAGTATCTGGCTCTGATACCAAATGTAATGCCCTACAAGCTACTGCACAAGTACTAGAGGGGGGTGAATAGTACTTTAAAAATAACAAGGAGTATAATTCCAAATTATAGTGCAAACAACTACCAAAACAATTTGCGGAAGCTTAAATTGAATGACAACAACAAAATTAACAATGCAAACAAATGATGTTAATGGGTTCGGATCCACCCAAGTCTCCCCTACTTGTTCCCGGTGATCCTATGTCCCAACCACCCGGATCCCCTCCGGATACTTAGGTTAGAAACCCTAACCCAAGATTTCCACTATGAATATCTTGTGAAAAACCTTCACAAGATCAAATCATACATGCAAAGGCAATAGTGAATCCCACAACCCGGGATCACAACCTTCTCTCACAACCGAGAGAATCAATAAGCAATATAAATGAGTTTATATTGAAATAAACAATCTTACCACAAAATCCTATACCTTGAGTTTTTCTTACCAAATAGGTGAAAGGAAGGATTTGAGGAAGATGAAGTCACCAAGACCTAGCACCAAGGAAATGACCAGCAATAGGTGCCTAGGAGTGATTTGGAGACTTGAATCAAGCAATAGCTTGAAGAGCTCACCAAGAACAAGCTTGTCTCAATATGGATTCTAGATCTAGAATGTGAGAGAATGGGTTTCTTGTGAGGAAGAGAGCTTTAGAAATGAGTGAGAATGGCTATCTCTTTCTATCTCAATGAATCTCTTAATGGCAGCTCTAACCTAGAGAGAAATGACCTAGGTTCGTATTTATAGGGTCCCATAAAAACAAGTTAGGTCAATTCCCAACTGATAGAAATCTGAGGAAACTAGTCGGTCAAAGAACAACCACTGACCGACTAGTTCATCAACTAGTCGGTCAGTCAAACAGCATGACCGACTAAGTGAGGAACTGAGAAGAAATAGAAATTCAGACCTAGAAATCTAGTCGGTCCAAGAAGACTTTCTGACCGACTAGTTTCATAACTAGTCGGTCGGTCAGTGAACGTAGACCGACTAAGATGCATAATGAAATAGTCTGAATACAAATTGACTTAGTCGGTCCAAGAACAAAAGTTGACCGACTAGATTGTCAACTAGTCGGTCACCAAACGTTCTTAGACCGACTAACGATAAACAGTAGCTTAGGAGAAATTTAGTATGAACAGTAAGTCACAACTAGTCGGTCAAAGAAGCATCACTGACCGACTAGTTCACAAACTAGTCGATCGGTGAGTCAACGTAGACCGACTAACTGTAAACAGTAAGGTGCAAGAAATTAAGGAAGCAAACTAGTCGGTCCAAGAAGAGTTGCTGACCGACTAGATCACCATCTAGTCGGTCAGTACTTCTTCTTGTACCAACTAACATGCACAAACAAGTCCGAATCGAAGCGCGACGCTTCGAGAAAGTTAGAATGAACTTGTACGAAGATCCTAGAGCTACGATATGAGCGTTATGAAGTTAGAATCGTAAGATATACTCAAGGCTTAACATTCTATAGATCGAAGCTAAAAGACTATAAATAAAACCTTAATACACGGTCTTCGAGAGCTTCGATTAATTCTTCATGACTTCCAAAACGGCGCAAGAGCTTCAACGGAGCTTTAGGCATGAATACGTGCTTTGAGAAGTCTTGAGATGTCGCTTTGATTGTTCTCGTGAATTTGGCGACGATCTCCAATACTGCGCTCACAAATTGTTAGTTCATGAATTATTTATGTTTGCTCATCATCAAAACCAAATCCGGGGAGTCCAATATTCAACAATAGCTGTATCAATTATTTTTCTTTATAAACGTTATCAAAATGACTTTAAACTTCTACCATGAGATTCTAAGATCATTTAGTGCTCCCTATATTAATTTCGTAATTTTCTGAAGTCGAATCGATATAGAACCCGCAAACCCGCGATCTAAATGTTTTGGCCCAAAACTCGTATCTCCGTAACTCAAACTTCAAAATGGACCTCGTATTCGCAATCCTCACAACGATACGAACCCGTGGCCATGTTTTCGTAATTTTCGGAGTCGTTTAACTTCAGGGGCAAAATCGTAATTTCGTTACTAAATTCTACTAATTACATTCAGTAATCACTTTTACCTTACCCTAATCACTATTACTAATTATCTTCACTCTTATCGACAGATGATACCAACCCCCTAACATGGCAGCCCATGTGATACACAATAACCCCCCAAAATCCACACTTAGTCAAAAAGCTAACCTAATTGCATTAATTACATTTGACAAATCTAATTATAATATAATTATAACTATATAATTAACCCTATATAATACCCCTTTAACCCCACTCCCCTCTCCCTCAGGCTCACCCCCGTCGCCCTAACCCGCTCCTCCTCTAGTCTTCGACCTCCCTCTCTCTTCCCCTCCCCGTTCTCTGGCACCCCCGCCCGTACGACACCCTTCGACCTCGCACTGGAGCACCTCCCCACATTCGTCGCACATCTCTAGCAACTGCAACCACCTCCCCCGCAACCCCGCCTCTCACCCTCTCTCTCTCCTTCCGCAAGCTCCCCCTCCGAGCAGCTTCGCCCACCACCGGAGCTCGCCGCACCCAATCTTGACCACCAATCTCCGACGACCCGTGAGGCCTCCCACCACCGCACCCATGCTTCCACGGCGAGCAGCACAATGCAGCGCCCCTGCCTGATCCTCCTCTCCCCTCCGACATAGCAACGACGCTCCGCCACAACGTGCTGCTACCATCGCTCCGCCTTGCCGTCATCGAAGCCGCCGCCGCCGCCCCACTTTTCCGACTCCGCCACCACCAAGTCGACCACCCCAGTTCCACAGCACCCTGACCCCCTCCGCTGCCTCTTCATCCTCCGTCGCTCAAGCACCGCCTGCCACCTGCCGTCGGGCCGCCGGACCCCACCACACCCTCGTCGACCACCCCAGTGCCGCCTTGACCCGGCGAAACCCTGCAGCGAAGCCCCAACACCCTGGTGTGATCAGTGATCGCGTGGGTAGGTGAGGAATCCACAACGTTAACGTATAAGAACACGTATATTTTATGTATATACACGTATTTTCATGTATATATTAAAGCCGATTCATAATAAATTTATAATTAAGTGTGCATGCCTAAGAAAAATACACAAGAAGACCCAGAAAATCAGACACGACGAAACAAACTCATTGGCGCTGGTTTCATCTCCAAAAGGCAAGTATATCTCCCACAGTGATTTTTCAAAGGCAAAACTTAAATAAGCTAAATTCGCTTTAAAATGCATATCTTGGGATTTTCACATACACTAACGTACGAGAAAAATATATGTTATAGTACTAGTTAATACGATCGTTTTGATCCATTGTTGGAAGAATTCTGACGTACGGGCTGCCTTAAATAAATCATGGAACATATGTCGTAAAAATGATTTCTTGATTTAAAATTAGTTTTTGGCCCTTTTAAATTGTTTAAAAATGCTTAATAATTATTTAATAATCTTGAAAACTAGATACTAGCCTTAGAAAAATATTTTAAGCTAATTTAAACTCATTTTCTTAGTTAAAATCATTTCTTGCTCATTCTCTTATACTATTACGTATTTTTACGTTTTCATTTAATTGTTAAATTGAGTCATGAAGTCATGAACTTTTGTGAGGATATTATACGGACTATTGAGACACCATGGAGCCATCTTACGTTTCTAATACGATGCAACTGAACTGAATATAATGAATGGAAGGTGGAACTTCAATATAATGAATGGAAGATGGAACTTTTATATAATGAATGGAAGATGGAACTTCAATATAAATAGATAGTACATGTATTTTTCACCGGCACTTGACCTGACCCGTGGGATTGGGGCAGTCTATGATCACAACTGTTACAGAGTGGCTGGATGCACTAATACTGAATACCTCCAACATATTACGAAGGTTAGACCCTTGACCGTCGCCATATAGGGACGGGTGGGTACCGACTCAGATTTGCTCCCGTCGCAGGGCGCTTGTTGGTTATCTCTCGTACTCTTGGACATGGACTTATCACTAGAATAGACTGGCTATTGAATATTGTTCTAACCTCTTTTTCTACAGGTTGTTGACAACGTTACAGTTTCGTTATTAAATGTTAAATTGTTGTAGGTTGCTATAGTATTGCCAATTGCTATCAAATGATTAAATTGCCGCAGGTTGCAAATTGCTGCGAATGTTTAACTGCTATAACTCTTTTAAAATTAAACTTATTTCTTGTCTTTAACTCTTTTAAAATTAAACTTATTTCTTGTCTTTAACTCTTTTAAATTAAACTTATTGCTTGTCTTTAAAGTTCAGCTTGGTTCAATTTTAAATACATAATGTTTTGTTTTGGAGATTATCTTGTCGAGCAAAACCTCGCTGACGGACATTTCACTTTGTTGTTTTACGAAATGTCCGTCAGGTATTGATAGTGAGTTTACTGAAGACACTACAGCAGAAGTCGAGCTAGTACTTGACGTGTGACACGCTGGCGATGCCCGCGCGGCACGGGGTTTAGATATTTGTAACCGCAAGCGCACGGTGTTGTAGTGTGGCTTGGGGGTCGAACACAGGGAGGCTAGGATGTGCTTGTGTCAAGGAGGACCAAAATCACCCCGTGGGTGAGCTAGCCCGAATCGGTTAATGGGTTGTCACGGAAAGGAATGCAAGGTATGAACAATAAGAAAATAGACCCGGGACTTTGGTTTCCACTCCAACGAGCGACTCTCACCGATACGGCATACGGTTAGGACATCGATCGGAATTAGGGTCTAATGGTGAGACGTTGCCTCTGAAAGTGGTACCGGCACCCCATGGGCCCGATATTCCGGTCGGTGCCCAGGATGATACACCGGACTTCCCGGATTCGATCAGTGGGCACTCCCGTGTCCATTAACACTGATCGATTCCGGGAGCACTAAGCTCGCAACGATAACTCCCAAGGTCTCATCCTGCCGCTCCCGCACGCTAGGATTCGACGTCTACGCTAAGGGCGTGAGCTATGGCTAGGGAGTCAACCGCCAAGTTTATTCCCCCTTGGCCCAACGGTCAAAGGCGGTCTTTTTCCCGCCGATGACAATGAAACACCCAGCGTAACCGTTAGATTCCTAATCCCTATCGATTTCCTAACCCTATGGACGCATCGGGAAGAGCCCTCGAAGGGGTTTCCGCCAAAATCCCAGATTTAGGAACTACTCACAAATATTCATTAAAAAGCGATCTAAACGAAAATGAACCGTTGAAATCATAATCAGACGATTGGAATGCGAAGGTAGTAGAGCAATTAAGATAATACTAAAGTTTAAGAAAGATCCGAAAACTTACAATAGAAAAGTAATTACAGCCGTCACAATAGGAGAAAACAGTAAAAACTAACAGCTCCCTCTGTTTCTGGAACCCTAGGGGTTCTATTTATAGGCTCTCGTATCACCCGATCGGTTGACAAGTCAACCGATCGGGTGATCCATTATAGATAATAAACAGAAAACGGCGAGCTTTCACCCGGTCATATGAACCGGTCGGTTGAGTTCTTGGAGTGACCGGTTGGATCTTGGCGCCATCGGGTGAAGGGATCGGTTGGGTGCCCGTGTCTTCGGCTCCTCAGCATCAGCTACAGATGAACCGATCGGGTGAGAGTCACCCGATCGATTGTAATTTGGCTCGAAAAGACAGAGAATCAGCCCCAGTTGAACCGACCTGTGAACCGGTCAGGTGACTTCCACTTGAGCTCCGGCTGAGACCGGGTGGTGCACGCGTGCATCACCCGATCGGTTGGAGATGACCAACCGACCGGGTGAGGGGCTGAAAGATGTAATCTTCGTCGTTTGACCCCCTGGATCACGCGTGACTCCTCCCGTTGCTCCGGGGACTTGAGATATCGTCGTTAAACGTCCCCTACGCGGGCAATCTCCTGCAAACATGGAGAAACAAAGAAAAGTGAAAGAAAACGAGAAAATACGAGAAAACGAATAAAAGACGGCGGAAAATACGGAGAAACACAAAAGAAAACATGCGTGAATATATGAAATATAAACGCACGTCAGTACTCGAAGAGTACGTGGACTACCTACCCGCTGAAGATTAGAAGATCACCTTCGCAACTGCTCCTTTATATTTGAAATAAATGTAATTTGTGTACTTTGTTTGTAATGACCATGCTAGGCCCAAGATGTATCTTAATTATTGTATGCTGGATATGTAATAATGTTGTTTGAGCTGCTTCTTAAATTTGCATACAAGGATCTGCAATTCATATACTGACGCTTAGTGTGTTTAAGCCCAGGAGGAAGAAAAGAAAAGAAAGAAAAGAAAGAAAAGAAAGAAAAGAAAAAAAGGAAAAGAAAAAAGTACTACTCCTTGTTTTAAGCACATCACTCCCCCGCTCGCGTCCTCGCTCCAAGTAGAATGGGAAGCGGGGCGTGACACCCCACAAGCAACAACATACAAAAATGGCGACACTTTCAGTATCCCAAACTGTGTACAATCTATACACCAAGAGATTCAACTTACAAAAATGAAGAATGAAATAACACCTAAAGCCTTGATGTGAATTTCACATGGAATTCAAAGGAAACGTGATTAATGAAATTTCAAGGTTTCTAGATTTTGGATGGAAGAAACACTCTTGAAGATTTCAGTTTTCAAATGAAGAAAATATCAGAATTTTATTTCTTCAAATGAAAACAATGGTTGAACTTTCTCTTAAAAAGAATAGAATTAAAAATTCTAAAGAGGAAAGTTGAAAAAGAAGCGTGAAAAAGAGAAGAGGGGTACCTATCTATTTATAGATCTAAAAAGGAGTTATAACGGCTATATTTCAACAGCTATAAACCGTCCCCAACGGATAGAACAAAGCAATTGTAAAAAACGGTCAAAACGGAATTAGCCTGCCAATGGAATTTTGTTGGTCAGATAATTTTGAAAGGGAAAAAATTTGACCGTTTGAAGTTACAGACGTGGAATAGATATGGAAAGGAACTTGACCACCAAATGTCATGGTCAAAGTGAAAAGGAAAAATTAGTCTGCCAACAAAAATAAATTAGTCGCCTAATTTTTTGAAGATGAATTTTGAGATTCTTAAAAACCTAGGTTGTAGATAAATGTTAGGAGAGATCCTAGGCATCTAAGATAAGTCACCATCAGGCTTAAAATATATATAATGAAAAAAATACATTTATTACAAAAAACCGTAGATGTGACTGCATCTGTATTTGAGAAGTCTTTGCGCAGGCAGTGACTAGTGATAATGTTCAAGGCGTAAATGTTGAGTAGCCGGTTATCTGGATAGAAAGAGTTAGTAATAATAATAATAATAAGTTTGTCATATCAAAACCATATGAAATAGAGATAAGGAATTATGGAATTCCTACAAATCCAACCCAGGTCAGTTTCAAGCACTATTATCCTAGGGATCATGCAGAGGTGGGGTTGTCCATGCATAAAGTGGGTCCCAAAGAAAAATCCAACCCAGGTCAGTTTCAGGCACTATTTTCCTAGGGATCGTGAGAATGAGCATAACAAGCATATTTTATGTGATTTGAGACTAAAAACGTATCCTAATCATATATTCACATCGATATAGGGAGAATCGAGTGTAAAAGATAGAAAATGAAATTTCAGTCAATATACCATGTATATAAAGTCCTGATGTTGGAGAATTTTCAAAGCATATATATACTCATGGATGCATGGAAATGCCAGATGCATGATGCGAATGCAATCGTTTTTGTTGTTTTTGATTTTCTCATTTTTTTTGAATGCACATAAGAAAAAGAAAATGTCATGCATAAAAGGAAAAGAAAGGAAAGGAGAAAAACATATACACATGGATAAAATGTGAAAATAAAGGTGGGGAAATAAAAACAAAAGAATGGAATGCTCCTCCCCTACGCTAGAAGTGAGCATTGTCCTTAATGCGATACACTCGATAAAGTGATGAGGAAAAATGTGAAGAGGAAGAGATAGCATCAGGTCTCCCCCAAGATAGGCCCAAAATGTGCCCTGAGTATGATGGGGAAGTGGAAGTAAGGGCCATGCGTAAGTGGGGGATATGTGGGTGTGGTTGTGGATGGGTGTCGAGGATGAAGCCAATCTCGACGAGCCTATCATAAATGTGTAGACCATGGAGTGCAGGCTGTGGTATGTGGACCTCGAGTCCCGAACACTCTCCTCGATAATGCGAAGGCACTCATCTGTGGTAGGAGGAGGAGGAGGACTATACGTGCAATCATGGTCAACTCGCTGGTGGGTATCCTCCGTGAAGGGTAGGGATGTGACTATTGTCTCCTAAGTGCTCTCGTGTGCAGAGGTGGCACATGCAGTGGAGGTAGAGGGATCCGTAGGAATGGGCTGGGGCTTAGGCTCGGGCTGTGCAGGTTATGGGAAGGTAAGATTAGTGTCAAATACCCAAAGCGTAAGCACATCGACACATGTACGAGTAGGGTTCGGCTGGATGGTGTAGGAACTGTGCGGTGGTCCATATAGCCACAGGTACTTGCCTCTCAGGTTAGGCCTATTCATAAACATGTTCGCTACAACTGAGAGGTCAAGAGAAGTGGGACCAGGAACATGAGCTGCAGAGTCAGGGATCTGAAGAGAGATAGGAGGGTGGTAAGGGATCAAAGTGATAAAATCGCCACGACAAATCATTCATGTGTTGGTTATGGAAATGTGCATGAGCCTATACACTAGCCACAAGCCAGCGTGGAATAATCTACGTGGTGCATGGGCACTGCTGGCTCGTATCACCCAGGACGGTGTCATGCCCCATAAAAATAGGAGCTTAGGTTGCATAACTGTGCTCGTCTCATCTCGGCAGAATAATGTGTTTGCTAAAATGTGGTGGGCTAGGCGTAAATATGGGTGTATGATCGAAGACGCCTTCACCGCAGTGCGAGGGAAGGCTGATATGATCCCAGAAGTGGGATGCATTAAATGTATCGGGATAGGAGCTAGAAGGGCATATAGAGTCATCTACCATGGTGGCAGGCCAATAAAATAGAGTGTTCAAGGCATCGAGAGTGATGGTATAAACAGTATTCTTGACCTTGAAACTCAAGCCCGAGTCTACGCATGTGAGAGAGCTGAGAAACTCAAGAGTGAGTCTCCGATATGTGAGGGCTCTAAAAGCTAGGAATTTTTCCCGCCCGAAGTTGGTGAATAACTTTTGGACTCCCTCGACGGCCCCTATGGTTTCGAGAGCCGTGATGCTCGCAAATTTCGTGGGAAGAATGGTCCGCTGAGATAGGGTGAGGAAACGCTCTTGCTGGGCTTCAGTAGAAAATAAGTTGGATCTCCTGGCACACCAAATACACTAGGGGGTGAATATTGTATATCACGACGAAATTGCAAATTTAAAAGTAACTAAAAATTGCAATTAAAATGCGGAAGTAAATAACACAATCTAGAGAATAACAAACACAAACACAGAGATTTATCCTGATTCATATCCTTGTAATCCTACGTCCAGTCCTCTACCCCGTAGAGATTTCAATCCACTAAAATACTTGCTCCCTGCAAGTAATCAATACGCAAAGATGCCAACACTCCCAGTGTTGCAAACTTGTACAATCTCTTCAATAAGAGATTCACCAAATAAAGTAAAAGAAAGATATGAAACAATATCACATATAGCTTTGATAATGTCGGAATTATAGCGCAAGGATGGTGATGGAATCTCCAAGGTTCAAGATATGAATTGTGGTATAATACTCTAGGAAATTGGACTTCCTAAAGGGGCAAAATTTCTACAGAGGTTCCCCTATGGAAATCTGAAAATCACTCACTTTCTAGATAGAGAAAGTAAATTTAAGAAAAGAGAGTGGGTGTGAATTTTCGTGAATTTTAGACAGGGGTCCGGGGGTCTATTTATAGCCCCAAAAGTTAGTTTTCGAACAATTAACAATTGTCTAAAATTTCAAAAAATTCTGAGCAGTTTTTCCAAAAATTAGTCGACTAATAAAAAGTGCTGCTTGACTAATTCTAGTGCCAGACTAAAATATGACTGTTGAGGTGTCTTTTGATAAAAATATTCCTAAAAACTGTCAAAAACTGACACAAACGGCTAGAAAATGTCTGAATCTATCCGTTGAAAGGAGCTATAACTTCTCTTAATTAAATTAAAAAATTAATTAATAAAACCAATTAAAATAACTGTTAATATAACTATTTGAAAAACTGTCTGGTAGACCAAGGAAAATCGATTGGTCGACTAGGATCAACAAATTGAGAAATTTTATAAAACTGATCATTATGATTAGAAATTATATTTTGACCAAAACATACTTTATTGTTCAGAATAAAATAAGGGAAAATTTATTGGTCGAACAGAGGAAAGTGCTGGTCCGCTAATTTTTCTCTGACTTGGTTTTTAAGGATGAACCCTAAAGAACTAAGATAGATCATCATCAAGGATTTAACATTCTAAAGATATGCAAGAATGAAAAGAAAATTTACATCATATTTCACAAGATATAAGAATTCATCGTTGTAGCTTCATCTTTCTTTTTGATGCTTTGTCTTGCAATGTATAAGTTGACTTGATGATTGTCTCATTTGAAAAGTTGAGCTTTAGAATCTGCATTCATAGAGTTAGTATATACACACATATATAAATGATTGTATCATCAAAAACTTTATGGAAAGAAAACTTTATGTTTCCAAAATTCTCCCCCTTTTTGATGATTACAATATGGTAAACGAAAAATTAAAGTGAAAAATGAAATATATGTCTTATATAAAGTAAGCTCCCCCTGTTTATATGCTTCATAAATTATTGTGAAATAATGAATGAGCAACTTGGAAATGTGAGGAACATGTATATCGGAGCAACTTACATATAACGCATATAATATAACATATATGAGAATTTTATGAGAATTTGAAGGTCATTAATATAGGTTAGTAAATCTCCGCCTGTGTGAAGTATCCATTGTGATATATATTCCGATACTTCTCCAGATTTTATCCCACTTTGGAATTATCTAAAATGGGGTGAAATTTTGCCAATTAGAGTATTAGTCGACTAAAAGATTATCTGGTTGACTAAACTGTGCAGATTTCAGAAACAGAATATAAGATGTATATAAAAAACCGAAATATATTCAAATATCAGAAGATTGATACATAGATATATCCATACAGAGAGTACAAGCTAGTCATCAAACAGCTTAAAGCAAACAACCAATGCTTATCAATGCTTCTTCCAAGGCACTTTGTACTTAGTGTCCTTTTGTAGAAATTTAAAAAGTAGTGTAGGTTTTGTTGTCTTGTGACATTGAAAAAAATATGTTGACTGATCAGTATATAGCAAAAATATTTATAAATAAAATAATCGTTTGAGTAAACTTATATATAAATATCTAGCGACTGGTCGACCCAAACTTTGTGTTAGTCAACTAGAAAAATTATAAAATAATTCTAAAAATCTAGAAATATTATATAATGATAATAATATAATAGTAACAATAATATTCAGTTAAAAATACGATTCACTAATTATACCAAGTTCTCTTCTAAGTTTTAGAAAAGTCTATTCTTTACAAGGCTTAGAAAGGATATCGGCGATCTGATTTGTAGGGTCTATATATTTTAATATAATACCACCTTTTTGGACATGGTCATCTAAGAAGTAATGACGGATATCTATATGTTTTTTACGTGCATGATGTATTGGATTTTTGGATAAATTAATAGCACTAGTGTTATCACACATAATAAAACATGTGTTACACTTAATGCCATAATCTAGAATTGTTTGTTTCATCCATAAAATCTGTGCACATGCTAAACCAGCGGCAATATATTCTGTTTCAGTAGTAGATAAAGAAACAGAGTTTTATTTCTTACTAAACTAAGATACTAATGCATAACCTAAAAAGTGAGAAGTACCACTAGTACTTTTGCGATCAGATTTGCAACCAGCAAAATCTGCGTCACTATATGATACTAAATCAAATGAGTTAGATTTTGGATAAAATAAACCAAAATCAGATGTATGTTTGATATACCTAATTATCTTTTTGACAGCAGTCAAATGAGATATCTTAAGATCAGATTGATATCTAGCACATATACAAACTGAAAACATAATATCTAGTCTACTAGCAATAAGATAAAGCAATGATCCAATCATACCTCGATATAACCTTTATCAGCACTCTTACCGTTTGGATCCTTGTCAAGAATTGATGAAGTACACATTGGAGTACGTTTGTCTGTAGAATTCTCTAGTCCAAACCTTTTAATGAGTTCCTTTGTATATTTACTTTGATATATAAATATACATTCATTCATTTGTTTGATTTGAAGTTCAAGAAAGTAGTTCAATTCACCCATGTGACTCATCTCAAATTCATTCTGTATTTCCTTAGAAAATTCTTGACAAAGAGAATCATTAGTAGAACCAAAAATTATATTATCAACAAATAATTGTATAATTATTACATCAGAATCTATAAATAAGGTTGAATCTATTTTTCCAATAGAATTACTAGATTTTAATAAAAAGTTTTTCAATCTTTCATACCAACCACGTGGTGCTTGTTTTAATCCATATAATGCTTTCTTTAATTTGAAAACATGATTTTCCAAACTTTCATGTTGAAATCCAGGTGGTTGTTCTACATAGACTTCCTCCTTAATAATACCATTTAGAAATGCGTTTTTAACATCCATTTGATATAATTTAAAATCCTTATAACATGCATATGCTAAAAGTATTCTAATAAATTCTAATCTTGCAACAGGTGCAAGGGTTTCATCATAATCTATACATTCTTCTTGATTATAATCTTGTGCAACTAATCTAGCCTTATTTTTAACTACATGACCATATTCATCTAATTTATTCTTCAATACGCACTTAGTTCTTATAACAGGATGATTTGTAGGTCTAGGTACTAATTCGCATACATCATTCCTTTTGAATTGATTAAGTTCTTCCTACATTGCTATTATCCATGAACTATCTTTTCATGCTTCAATGACATTTTTAGGTTCAATGGATGATATAAATGCACAATGAGTCATTTGTTCAATTTGCAATTTAGTTCTTACTCTATCAGAAATATCTCCAATAATCAAATCATGTGGATGATTAGGAATTTCAACAAATGCCTTAGGAAGAGTTGTATTATCAGAATTTGTTTAGGAATGGAATTAGTAGAATCATTATCATCATTGTTATCTAACTTAGTGTTCTTTAATGAACTAGTGATGGGTATTGAATCATCTTCATCAATAGGTGTGATTGGTGTATAATTCTCATTAAAACTTACATGAAGAGATTCCTCAATACAGAAGGTTCTTTTATTATCCAATTCAAACCAAATCACGGGCATTGTAGAAAGCATGCAAAGTCAGTGGGAGCAGGGAGAAAGCATGCAAGTTGCTTTATCCATTGATGGATTAAAGCAGACATCAAGAAGTTAGAACATTCGTTTTGATGACACGGTCAAAAAGTTTGACTTCGTCAAAAATGAAGATAATCCATACATTTATAAAAAGATCAGTGGGAGAACTATTACATTCCTTGAATTGTACTGGATGATATACTTTTAATTGGTAAGGACATTATGATGCTGCAATCAGTTAAAGTATAGTTGTTACAAAACTTCTCTATGAAAGATTTGGGAGAGGCATCATGTATCCTCGATATCACGATCTATATAGATAAATCAAAGAGGGCGCATGAATTGTCTGGGTCTAGATACATAGACACATTTGTTTAAAAGGTTTAACATGGAGAATTCCAAGCGAGGTAATATATTTGCTTATCATGGAATAACTCTCTCCAAAGAAATGTCACCCAAGACTGATGAGGAGATAACACGTATGAGCTTGATTCATCATGCTTCGATAGTGGAACAATTATGCATTACATAATATGTACTGGACCTGATATCGCTTATGCCAAATGGGCAGTAAGTTGATATCAATCAAACCATAGAGAGAAGCACTAGATTGCGGTAAAGAACATACACAAGTACTTGAGAAGAACTAGAGATATGTTTATGGTATATGTTAATGGTAGCCTCATGGTAGAAGGTTACACCGATTCCAATTTTCAAAGTGACATTGATGATAACAAGTCTGTTTCAGTGCACGTTTTCACCATCAATGGAGGGGCAATGAGTTAGAGAAGTTCCAATCAGGACACTGTGGTAGACTCAACGATGGAAGCCGATTACATCGTAGCGAACGATGCTGCAAAAGAGACAGTCTGGATAAAGAAGTTCGTTAGTGAACTCGGAGTGGTTCCTAGCATTGAAAATCCATTACCATTGTTTTGTGATAACAATGCTGCTATTACCTTAGCAAAGGAACTAGATCTCATAAGAAGTCTAGACACATCTTGAGAAAGTATCATTTGATACGGAAAATTCAAAATCGCCATGACATAGAAATGCAACGGGTTGACCCTGAGAACATCGTTGCTGATCCACTCACTAAAGCCCTTCAATAGAAACATCTTGAAAGACTAGTGGATAAAGTTGGTATGAGATACTGTAATAATTAGGTGTAAGTGCAAATGGGAGATGTTGCACAATATGTATGCCCTTACATCAATTATTGTAATTATAAAATCTTGTTCTTAAATAATGGTAATCTATTTGATGTGCATTTTACTTGTGCTATCTTAGTTTACGTTTAAACCAACACTAGTAAAAGTCTATGGAATGATGCTAGATTGATTAGAACCATAATGTGATTGTGATTATGATGTTGGATATGGAAGACGTTTGTACACCCTTGTAGGGGATGTACGAGGGATTACGGACCTCGAACGTCGCGTACACGAAGTCGTGTACAAAGAGAATCTGTTCCCTTGCGGAGAGGATCTCTGGATGAGTGGGAAAGTCGCATTACATATGCATAAGTGCATGCGACATATGGCTAATAAAGGGGGAATATCTTAAGCTTATGTTGTACCATGCATATGGTACAACTTAAGCTTATAATGTGCCATGTATCATGGCACACCTTAATTAAGTTGTTCCAAAGGAACAACTTACCCTAAAATAACTACCTTGGGGGCTATAAATAAGACCCAAGGGTAAGCCATTTCTAACACCTTTTGCATGAAATTCATGCATGCATCTTCATCCTAGCGAAGCTCTGCAGAAATCCTTTCTCTTCCTCTTTCCAAGTTCTTAATCTAAAATAGAGATTTAGATTGTGGATTAGTAGCCTTACTCCGTTCGTGAGAAGACTCGATCCGTCGTGGCGAATCCGAAGGCAAAGTTCCGAGACTACCGTTCCGCATACGCAAGCGTAAGTCTCCACTTTAATTATCGATCCTAACTCTGTTTTGGAAGGATCCTACATTGGTATCAGAGCCATATGGGTTCGCCCCGGTCAAACCGCCACCCCGTCGAAACTATAAACGAGTCGTTGTCTTTTTCACGAATGGGTCTCCTACTATTACGGATATAGTAGGAACGCTTCGTGACGGAGAGAACGCAGCGGTTGTTCTTTTCACGTTAGGGTCTCCTATCATTACGGATATGGTAGGAACTCTCCGTGACGGGAAGAACCGACCGTTCACGTAGTATGTTATTTTTCATTTTTGGCACACGGCCATTAGGAAATAACTAATTTCTCGACGAACGGATGCTTCATCGACGAACGGGTGCTTCATCGAGGAAGTTGATGGTAGTTATTTCCATCGGGTAAGAGAAAATTTGGTGCATGTGCACCATGGCCAAATGGGCTATGAAGGCCATGCACCCCCTCTCCCCATGCGGAGGGGGTTGGCTACGGCCAATAACCACCGGCGACCACCCCATCAAGGGGGTGGAGTGCATGCGGCCACCCCATGAAAGGGGGGAGACCGGCCATGGCTAAAGGGCCATGGCCGGGCAAGGCCAATAGGCCATGGCCGGGCCATGGCCGGCCGGCCATGGCCGGCCATGGCCAGGGCCAGGGAGCCCTGGCCGCGGCCTGGCCAGGCCAGGCCAGGGCCGGCCCTGGCCGGCCATGGCCAAGGCCAGAAGGCCCTGGCCGCGGCCAGGCCAGGGCCAGGCCGCCCTGGCCGGGCCAGGGCAGGGGCCCTGGCCCCCGGCCAGGGCCAGGCTGCCCTGGCCGAGGCCAGGGCAGAAGCCTTGGCCCCGGCCAGGGGCCTGGCCGCCCTGGCAGAGGCCAGGGCAGAGCCCTGGCCCCGGCCTACGGCCAGGCCGCCCTGGCAGAGGCCAGGGCAGTGCCCTGGCCTCAGGCCAGGGCAGTGCCCTGGCCTCAGGCCAGGGGCCTGGCCGCCCTGGCAGAGGCCAGGGCAGCGCCCTGGCCTCAGGCCAGGGCCTGGCCGAGGCCAGGGCAGGAGCCCTGGCCCCGGCCTACGGCCAGGCCGCCCTGGCAGAGGCCAGGGCAGCGCCCTGGCCTCAGGCCAGGGCCTGGCCGAGGCCAGGGCAGGGGCCCTGGCCCCGGCCAGTGGCCTGGCCAGCCGGCCCTGGCAGAGGCCAGGGCCTGGCCAACCCTGGCCGAGGGGGTCAGGGCCCCTGGCCGGCCAGGGCAGAGGCCCTGGCCGGCCCATTGGCCAAGCCCCGGCCAGGGCAGAGGCCCTGGCCTGGAAGAAACTGCAGTTTGAAAATTGGTCGACCAATTTGGTCGTTTTGGTCGACCAATCTGGCAGAAGGTCTGGGTCGACTGCAAACTTGCCAACTGACCCATACGGGGTGACAAAAGGCATTGGCCAAACTCGAATGTGCCGATTAGCCCATACGGGGCTAACCACAGTGCCGACTAGTTCATACGGAACTAATGTTTTAATGAAGTTTTTTCATTGGGCTCTACTCCTTGAAGATTAGCCATAGTGCTCTACTTCATGTGAGATTAGCCATGTCATTGTGCTCTACTCTACGGAGATTAGCCAATGTACTTGTGACGTTGTGCTCTACTCTACGGAGATTAGCCAACGTGCTTTCAAATTTTTTTGGAAAAAGATGTTTTTCAAATAGGTTATGTCCCGTCCTTAAATCGGGATAGCGCAATTTAGAATTCCAAGTCCTACCACGATCCGGCCATGGTTATCTAACCCATGGGTGTGTAGAACAGGTCTCGTGGCTTGGCAATTGTTGCGTTAAAATTCTTTGCGCAAACTCTCACCTATTCTATTTTGAAAGATATGTTTTTCAAAGTAATTTTCCGCTGCTAATACCATACGGGTATTATTTCTGATTTCTTTTTACTTAAGATAAGTAAGAGGGATACTTTGAAAGTTACTTCTAGATGGTAGTTGGGAACTTAGTGAACTTCTCGATTCTAGAGTAACATTTCAACGCATCCAAGGAACTTATCAAGTGTTTAAAGAATCGAAACTTTATGCATAGAATTTTGATCGTGTTTTTCATTCTCTTTGCAGTTTTTTGAATCGAATATGTCTACCGCTTCTAAGAACATTGTCGCAGAGCTTAACAAAGGTGAAAAGCTCAACGGCGACAATTATAAACTTTGGTCAATAAAGATCCAATATGTTTTGGAGGAGCAAGATGTGCTCGAAACACTCCAAAACATAATGGTAGAACCTGAGTTGGGCAATACGGCCCAACACAAGAGGGACCGGGAAGCTTATGATACTTGGACTCGAAAGAACAAAATAGCACGCATTACGTTACTGTCCGCGATGGACAATGACATAATGCGTCTATTTCGGGAATTCGATCTAGCCAAAGACATATGGTCTGAGCTAGAAGTAAAGTTTGGTGGAACTTCGGTTACCAAACTCCGCTCCTTGAATATTCAATTTGATTCGTACAAGATGCGGCGAGATCATTCTATGAAGAAGCATCTCCGCCACATGGCGAATCTTATATCTGAATTAAAGGATGCGGGTGTTACGCTGTCTGACGAACAGCAGATCCAAGCAGTCATTCGTTCACTCCCAGATAGCTGGGATAACATGAAAATGCATCTCACTCATAATGAGTGCATTAAAACTTTAAGCGATGTATCGAAACACCTCAAACTCGAGGAAGAGCGGATTCAAGCCGCAAAACCTAGTGCAGAAGTGCACATGGCCGCTAGTTCCTCACATGGAGGAAATAAGCGGAATAATAAACGCTTAAGGTTTGTGAACGAACGAAAGCAAGAACCGGAAACCTCAAAGAAGACTAAGTGGCAAAAGAATGTGCACTCAAAGAAGAAAAACTTGAAGAAGATCAAGTGCTTTAAGTGCAACAAGTACGGTCACTTCGCCCGTACATGTACGGATGGAAGTGACAAGGTAACTTGTAGGGCTAGTTACATATGTGTTTCTAGTTCCATGTTTCTTGCTGAATCTAACTATTTTTGGTTGATTGATTCAGGGGCCACAGACCACGTAGCGAAGGACAAAAGGTTCTTCGCAGAGTATCAAAGGATAACTCAAGGAACAAAGTGGATATACGTCGGTAACAACACTCGTGTTGAAGTCAAGGGCGTCGGAACATGCAAGCTTGTTCTCGACAACGGCCGGACTCTACTATTGCACGACTTCCTCTTTGCTCCAGATATTCGAAGGAATATCGTATCCGTGGTCATGTTAATGTCTTTAAGTTATGAAGGAGGTTCTATATGTTGACCTTGTTTGTAATAGTTCTTTTAGTTGGGTCGGGTAATGTTTGTAATGGATTGATTATTTTAAACACTATGTATTCTTCTTCTATTTATGAAAGTTTCCATTTGACAAATGCTTCTTCTAAATCTGAGATCATTTGTTGGCATGCAAGACTTGGTCACATTGGACCAACTAGAATGGATAGACTTGCCAAAAGTGGCTTGCTATCTAATGTTTCAAAAGTTGAAATGTCAACTTGCAAACATTGTCTTGTAGGAAAACTTGTCGCAAGCCGTTTGGAACTGGCACAAGGGCCGAAGTTCCATTACAGCTTATCCATTCGGACATTTGCGGTCCAATGAATGTTAAGACAAGACGCGGGAAGTCCTATTTCATCACCTTCATTGATGATTTCACTCGTTTCGGTCACATCTATTTGATTTCCCACAAACATGAAGCTTTAAACTTGCTTCAAAAACTATATGAGTTTAGTGGAAAATCAACTAGATCGCAAGATAAAGGTCTTGCGAACCGATCGAGGTGGAGAATATCAATCAACGAGTTTTAAGGAACTCTGTGATGAAAAAGGCATAGTTCATCAAATAACTATGCCTTATACTCCACAACAAAACAATGTTGCGGAAAGAAGAAATAGGACATTGATGGAAATGGTCCGATCAATGATGTCTCCGGCAAATTTGCCTATCACCTTTTGGGGTGATGCATTATTGACGGCAGCGTTCATCTTAAACCGTGTACCCTCGAAGTCGGTAAGTTCTACTCCTTATGAGTTGTGGAACGATAGAACTACAGACTTAAGCATTCTAAAACCTTGGGGTTGTGCCTTTTATGCACATTTATCCTCTCACAAATATGGCAAACTTGGGCCACGTGGGAGGAAGTGTATCTTCATCCGATACGCTGAAAACTCCAAAGGATATGTTTTCGTCGGTCAAGAGGACAATGGGGGTCTTATAGAATTCGAATCGAGGGATGTTGTCTTCTTGGAAAACGAGTTTTCCAAGACAGGGTGAGATAAGTCAAGACTTATCCTTGTTTGAGATTTGGGATCAAAAAGGATCGGAACATTCGAGTGGGAGAATTCTTGGTGAAGAAGAAAATACGTTTCAAACTTCACCTATGAATGATACGAACGATACCAATCCTATTCCGAGTGGGAGTGATGTTATTCCAAGTGGGAGTGATATCATTCCAAGTGGGAGCGATCAAACTCAAGCAAGACGTAGTAATCGAACGAGGCTAACACCCTCTCAGATTCGAGGATGAATTTCCTCAAACATTCATTACTACAAGATGATGACGAACCTGCAAATTTCAAACAGGCCGTCACATGCCCTGCTAAAGATAAATGGAAAGCGACGATGGAAGAAGAATTTCAATCCATGAAAACAAACCAAGTCTGGGACTTGGTTGATTTACCTAAGGGACGTAAAGCCATTGGGAACAAGTGGGTTCTCAAAATCAAGCATAAGGCTAATGGCTCCATCAAGAAATATAAAGCTCGCCTTGTTGCGAAAGGTTTCACGCAACAGGAAGGAATAAACTACGAAGAGATTTTTCCTTTCCTGTCGTGCGTTTTACCTCCAATAAGCAAAGGCGAGGGTCTATGTTTGGAAATGTGTCCCAAAGATCCAAAAGAAAGCTATGGAAAAGGTTCCATACTCCAGTGCTGTCAGAAGTCTGATGTACGCCATGATGTGTACCAGACCAGACATTTGCTATGCTGTTGGTATGGTAAGCCGTTACCAATCCAACCCAGAACATGCACACTGGAAAGCGGTGAAGAGGATATTAAGGTACCTCAAAGGGACTGCGGACTATGCATTATGCTATTTGTAGCATTCGGCATGGCGGTCCAAGAAGCTGTTTGGCTTAAGAAATTCTTAGACAGGCTGACGAATGCCACTGACTCGAGCACTGTTCTTATATACAGTGATAGTCAAGCTTCGATTACCTATGTCAAAGATCCTAAAATTTCATTATAAGACCAAACACATTGATATTCGATTCAAGTTTTGCGAAGAACTATGACAAACGGAAGGAAGTAGACATAGGATACATATCCACGCATAAGATGATAGCGGATCCCCTTACTAAGGCGATCCCCAGAGATTTGTTTTTTCAAACACTTATCATCTATGGGAATGCGTAGGTGCTGAGCTGTATCATATAATATTTCCCATGTCTATAGAAGATCAAAGATTAATTTGCATACAAGTTTCTTACAAATGATTTTATGTACATTTGTGTTTAAGTCTCAGCTATTTGTGTGTATGTCGGACAGATTAAGGTTGGCTTTCTCACATAAGCAACCGCCTTATCTTATCAGATGTATAAGATAGAGATGAGACTAGTTTAAAGTCAAAATCATTAGAGTCGTGACTTAAACAAGATAGTCGAATGAAAGATCTGCATCATATGGATGCTTACAAAAGATCTGAGATCTGTATCACAAGGATATTTGAAAAAGATCTCATAGGATTTTTTAATCCTATCTGTCTTATGCAGGATGAGAGTCCGGGAATATTCCATGAGTAGTAAGGGGACTCAAAAGATAGACACTGTGGTGTCTGATCTTTCATCCGTACAACATCATTAAGACCTACTCTCCCTGGGAAAGGAGTGATGTTGTAATACGTGTTCATACCACGTATGCATTTCGACCACTGAGTTAGTAGCAATAGTGTTTGCTATTATGTGAGACTCAAAGGCCATACGGGTCTTAACTCTTACCCTCAAGGACTCTAATTGGTTCCTTTAGATTTGACGAGATGATCGCTATCTTAGCGTGCTGCTAATGGGCTATGGTAATTCGGCTCGGCGGGGCACGTTAGAAAAGCGAATCAAGTCAAGATCAGAAGGTTCGCAAGAAGAGGAAGATTGATTTCATATTCGCATTTAGACTTTAATGATTCAAAGCTGGCCAGCCAATTGTAATCCAGATGGGATTCAATTGTTGAATATAAAGTATAAGAAATATGAAGAAATAATCTAGGGTAAAGCATGCGTTGAACTACTCAACTTTGCACCTTCGAGGTCGTTGTGTATCTCTAACAAGTGCACAACAACAGACTCTACGCGCATGACGGTCGCACGGTCTATTTCTCGGTATGATAGATGAAAGAACTAAGGGAAAGACGTTCACTTACAATCCCCTCAAGTGTGAGTGGGAGATGTTGGATATGGAAGACGTTTGTACACCCTTGTGGGGGATGTATGAGGGAATACGGACCTCGAACGTCGCGTACACGAAGTCGTGTACAAAGGGAATCTGTTCCCTTGCGGAGAGGATCTCTGGATGAGTGGGAAAGTCGCATTACATATGCATAAGTGCATGCGACATATGTCTAATAAAGGGGGAATATCTTAAGCTTATGTTGTACCATGCATATGGTACAACTTAAGCTTATAATGTGCCATGTATCATGGCACACCTTAATTAAGTTGTTCCAAAGGAACAACTTACCCTAAAATAACTACCTTGGGGGCTATAAATAAGACCCAAGGGTAAGCCATTTCTAACACCTTTTGCATGAAATTCATGCATGCATCTTCATCCTAGCGAAGCTCTGCAGAAATCCTTTCTCTTCCTCTTTCTAAGTTCTTAATCTAAAATAGAGATTTAGATTGTGGATTAGTAGCCTTACTCCGTTCGTGAGAAGACTCGATCCGTCGTGGCGAATCCGAAGGCAAAGTTCCGAGACTACCGTTCCGCATACGCAAGCGTAAGTCTCCACTTTAATTATCGATCCTAACTCTGTTTTGGAAGGATCCTACATATGAGATCTAGTCAATTGAGTAAGCACATTCCTAAATGTTTCTGGTCATGAGAATATCGAGATATGACATCGATATTCTGGATAGACTAGCACATACCGTTCTCTTCTATGCGATGGTAATGATTGATCTCAAAATCATTTGATGTGGGGACATCGTAAGATAACATATGTGTGCTTATTGAGAATAAGTTCACAGAATGACTTGCAAGGGGTTGATGTATGGTTAATATAACCTAAATCATTAAAAGAAAAAACCCGAGCGATGGCTCGCACATGTTAGTCCTTCGATCTGAGACACGCCATAGGACCTTACTTATCTTATAGTCACTCTTTAGCTGCTATTGAATACCGATGATATCGTTGGTAGGTAATATCTGGGATTGATTCGAAGGTTGCGAAATGAGCGAGTGTCAATATAGAATTCGTCTCCTATGGTATTAGAGGATGATGTCGTAAATGTTTATGATACAGCTGTGGTACATCCTTGGCCAAGGTGGAATGGACCAATCATATTGGGAATATGTTTAGTTTATGTTTGACCATCAGCTTGTATCAACGATGCAAGGTAAGAGATGTTGGAAAAGCTTAATGGTTTCTACCATGCCTTACACATCTCAAATAACATAGTGTGACGAAGGGACCAGACTGTACGGAAGCCGTCGCTGGTAAACCCTGATTTGACTGGAATGATGTTTCTATCAACCATGTAAAGGCGGTTCCGAAACGGACAGTTGTCATACGTAGCTAGCGTCACTAAAGTACTCGTGACATATGATGTCACTGTCGTAATATGGATTGGGCTTTAGTGTCTCATACAGACGATTCATTCATCACGAAAAATTAGGAAGAGAGATTTATTGGATTGTATATTTGATTTACGAGTACATCACAAGGAGTTAGGACCGGAAAGGAAATTCGTCACAAAGAGTTTGTGACAAGTGTACGATGAGTTGTAAAATGTTGTACCAATGACATCATGGCAAGACCTCCTTAGGAAAACCCACTAATAGAATGGTTCTATTTGTTCTGGATGCGTCACACTTGCGATGGTGTCCCAAAACTAAGTACCGTATAAGCAAGTCTAAGTGTTGCCGTTCTGTAGCTAAAGTGAATGTGGAACGACAGCCGGGGCTGCCATTTTGTATCCCTTAAGGGGCTACAGTTAGCAGCCTAAGGGGCTATAGAACAGCAACACCAAGGCTACTGTTCGGGGTACTTTTTGCCACCATATGATGGTGGTTTTAGTGGCTTTCTGGCTATGTTTTTGGACCACAAATGCCTTTAAATTTTGCGTTTATAGGCATTGAAATCAAGGTGAAAACAAATATTAAATATGGAGTTTTCATGAGATGAAACACTCATTCTTTAGTCCCACCTTGGAGGGGATTAAAGAAATGGGGGTTACAAATCATCAATCTATAAATAGTGGAGCTCTTCCCCATTTCCAACTTGCACCAATTGAGCCAAAGTTTGAGTTAGAAAGGAACTCTTGAAATATGTGTATTGGACAACTTGAGTATAAGTTCTCTTAATCTCTCTCATCCTTAGCTTTCTTCTTAGTCCTGGAAAGGCTAAGATTAAAGTTCGAACTCGAAGATTCAGGTTCATGAAGTCGTGATGGCAGATCGTCATGGTGAAACGGATATCGCGGGTGGTTGATAAGAAGGCTGGTGTGAATTGATCTCAGACTCGCATTGGACTCCCTTTGATTTGGGGAAAATTATCGTTTAAGTATAATCTTGCAAAGGTATGGTTATTTTACACAATACATATATAGCAAGATCATGCATGCATAGGTGATTAAAGTAGAATATTGCATATTATACACTTGGATTTATGTGATTTACATGTGCTTTCATGTTAATTGAGTTCTAAATTATGCATTTCATAGATATCCAATAGAGTCTGGAGTTCAATAAATTTTAGGAAATTTTTAAAAATTTTATGAGAATTTTTATGATGTGTTAATCTCATAACATTGAAAAGGCTGGTGTTAAGCAGTCAGACGTCTGGAAAGTGTGCTTCCAGATGTCGGAGGGAAAGCTGATACTCCAATACATAAGTTCAGCTCTCCCAGACGCCTGATGTACACAACTCAAATGTATGGTTCTTCACACCAGCCGTCTAGCCATGTTTCATCAGATGTTTGTGGCAATGGGCGTAATTATTTTCAACTCTCTGGAATTGGCACCCACTATACCTAGATATCTAACGTACATGAACTAGACGTCTAAGCCAAGTTCCAGACACCTGATAACCCAACTCCAAATGGCTTGTAGACTCACTACCAATTCAATATTCAAAGCCATTTAGACGGTTGACTTCGACTCATTCAAGGAGCCATTAAGCCAAGCTTCAGACGCCTGACCAGGCGACACCAAACGTCTGATCGACTCAGCTAACACTAGAAGCATCAAATGTACCAGACGTTTAACTAACACGCTTTAGACATCTGATTGCGGCACACTTTAGATGTCTACCCTCTACACTCCAGGCAACTGCTGGGCTTTGAGCGGTTCTCTTCGTCCAGATTTCTTTCAACCCACCCCATACCCACATCATGAGCTGTGATTTGAATGCCCTAGATCTACGATCTAATGGTGGAGATTTATATGGGATTTGGAGGCTATAAACACACATTCTCTTTAGAGTTTATGGTTATCATTCTCGTTATCTCATAATCTAGGGTTTATGAGGAGCAGAGCAAGGAGACGCAATGGATAGAATTGAGCTAGCGACTTTGTAAAAGGAAATTTCTTGGTGACCAAATCCTAACTTCCCCCTTTATTTCTTGTTTATCCGTTGTATTTTGATGAGAATGATGATTAATCTAATGAAAATTGTTGTCTTTCTCATTATGAGTGGCTAAACTTTTGTAATGTGTGATGTGGGGTAATTAGGACTAACATTGATTTGGGTTTTCTTAATGCATCTAATGTGTATAATGCTTGGATGCTTGATATCTACAATACTTCTCGATTTATAGATCCAAAAGACTTTATTATGGAGTTGTATCATCATTATAACCATGAAATCCATTTTTTTGAGCATTTACCCATTAGCTATTGTGATTAATCCCCAGAGGGAAATCATCCGATGATGCTAGCCCATGATGCTCATCATTGAGTTATAGCATTAAAACCAAATCATGCTTAACGCACACACCCTAATAAACTCACATCATACACACATCCCTATTATTGAGTTCTCTACGTTTTCTTTGTGCTCAGATAATTTTAGGATAATCGCGTAGTTAAAACAATCTATTAATCATGCAACCACCTATGGAAGTGGTAAATCCCTCGCCTATTATTTGCTCTTATTAAGTTTGAATTATGATTTGTGCTACAGTTCTCCCAGTGAAATACGACTCCGGACTCACCGTATTAATTACTTCTTGACATCATGTGCATGGTGACGTGTGCCCCGGCTTGCTATCCGCAAATGGCCGGGGGACCCGCGTGGGGGTTTAGATATTTGTAACCGCAAGCGCACGGTGTTGTAGTGTGGCTTGGGGGTCGAACACAGGGAGGCTAGGATGTGCTTGTGTCAAGGAGGACCAAAATCACCCAGTGGGCGAGCTAGCCCGAATCGGTTGATGGGTTGTCACGATATAGGAATGCAAGGTATGAACAATAAGAAAATAAACCCGGGACTTTGGTTTCCACTCCAACGAGCGACTCTTGCCGATACGGCCTACGGGTAGGATAGCGATCAGAATTAGGGTCTAATGGTGAGACGTTGCCTCTGAAAGTGGTACCGGCATCCCATGGGCCCGATATTCCGGTCGGTGCCCAGGATGATACACCTGACTTCCCGGATTCTATCAGTGGGCACTCCCGTGTCCATTAACACTGATCGATTCCGGGAGCACTAAGCTCGCAACGATAACTCCCAACGTCTCATCCTGCCGCTCCCGCGCGCTAGGATTCGACGTCTACGCTAAGGGCGTGAGCTATGGCTAGGGAGTCAACCGCCAAGTTTATTCCCCCTTGGCCCAACGGTCAAAGGCAGTCTTTTTCCCGCCGATGACAATGAAACACCGCGCGTAACCGTTAGATTCCTAATCCCTATCGATTTCCTAACCCTATGGATGCATCGGGAAGAGCCCCCGAAGGGGTTTCCGCCAAAATCCCAGATTTGGGAACTACTCACAAAAATTCATTAAAAAGCGATCTAAATGAAAATGAACCGTTGGAATCATAATCAGACGATTGGAATGCGGAAGTAATAGAGTAATTAAGACAATACTAAAATTTGAGAAAGATCCGAAAACTTACAAAAGAACAGTAATTATAGCGGTCACAATAGGAGAAAACAGTAAAAACTAGCAGCTCCCCCGTTTCTGGAACCCTAGGGGTTCTATTTATAGACTCTCGTATCACCCGATCGGTTGACAAGTCAACGGATCGGGTGATCCGTTACAGATAATAACAGAAAACGGCGAACTTTCACCCGGTCATATGAACCGGTCGGTTGAGTTCTTGGCGTGACCGGTTGGATCTTGGCGCCATCGGGTGAAGTGATCGGTTGGGTGCCCATGTCTTCGGCTCTTCAGCATCAGCTACAGATGAACCGATCGGGTGAGAGTCACCCGATCGGTTGGAATTTGGCTCGAGAAGACAGAGAGTTGGCCCCAGTTGAACCGGCCTGTGAACCGGTCGGGTGACTTCCACTTGAGCTCCAGCTGAGACCGGGTGGTGCACGCGTGCATCACCCGATCGGTTGGAGATGACCAACCGACCGGGTGAGGGGCTGAAAGATGTATTCTTTGACGTTTGACCCCCTGGATCACACGCGACTCCTCCCGTTGCTCCGGGGACTTGAGATATCGTCGTTAAACGTCCCCTACGCGGTCAATCTCCTGCAAACATGGAGAAACAAAGAAAAGTGAAAGAAAACGAGAAAATACGAGAAAAAGAATAAAAGACGGCGGAAAACACGGAGAAACACAAAAGAAAACGTGCGTGAATATATGAAATATAAACGCATGTCAAAATCCCCCAAGCTGAACTCTTCCTCGTCCTCGAGGAAGACGAGTGAGAGTAGGAGCTCGGAGGGGAAAAATAGAGAGAAAGAGAGAAAAAGAAAACTCTATATCCTAGATCATCCGTCAGAGCAAACAAAATCAAAAACGACACACCAAGCAAGCAAACGTCAAATCACATCACTAAACCTAGGAAAACGAGTCCCAATAAGTGTCGTGGGCCCACGCGGTGAAGCGCGTGCGAGTGCAGTCGTGTGCTAGCAAATGGTGTCGCTTTCTACAATGTGCTATGAGCTCATATACGTAAATCCAGGAAATGACCCAAATACCGATTCGAATTTGAAATTGCGGTGAATATTAGTTCGAGCATGCACGAGAAGAGTATAAGAAGTGAAACGTATCATGCGTCGGGGACTCCACAACTAGGGTCAAGGAAATCACGCCACTATAGCCTAGATACTAGCTAAAAAGTTCCTAAGCCAAGTGTTTTCGAAAACGATGGGGGTTGAGATGATGTGGAGTAGAACACTCGGTGCAAATTCTCACCTTCCCTTTATTCTCGGTAGGTAGGAAAAATATTCACACTAGAAAAATTTTTTTGGGTTTTGGGTATTTGTATTTTTTTTTTTGGCTTTTTGACTATACAAAATTTTTCTTTTCTTTTCTTTTTAGGTTTTTCTTTTCTTTTCCCATTTTTTTTTGAATTTTGGGTTTTTGGCTATACACATGTGTACTCTCCCAAGTGGGAGAACGGTACACGACGAGGGGATTTGCACCAAGTAAAACAAAAAAGAAGTCGAAATCTAAACACTTGGGCAAAGGAAACTATTCTCGCTAAATAGAGCATAGGCTAAATGGGTTATCCTAGTCCTTAATTGTGGAATCCCGACGCATGCGAATTGAAATATACAATATAAATATATCATGCATATAGTAGAAGCAAATACCGCATATTCAAATCGAAGCATGATAATGTAGGGGTCATTTCTGGACAGGTATATAAAATAAAATCACAAAGTAGAAGCACACCAAACAGCTAGGCACGACGCACGACTCACAAAAAATCTAAGTGGACCCACGATGCGTGAAATGCGAGAGAACTCGAAATCCTAGGGTTAGCGAATGTGATTATCGATGCCATGCTAGGTGTGTGTGATTTTGTGGGGATTCATCATAGGGTTCATCTCTAGGAGAAAGAGATAAAAAAGAAGAAAAGAGAAAAAAGAAAAATAACAAACACGATGAAAACGACACAAAAACGAAAAAGAAGGACTCAAATGACGCACACAGTGCGACTTCCCCAAGCTGAAGTTTGCATTGCCCTTAATGCAATATGAGTGAGTACGGGACGACAATGAAGATAGGGGGGATACACACCGACACAAAAAGAAATGAAAACGAGGAAAACACAGAGATGAAACTGAAAATAAAGAAAGATCAAAATCAAAATCAAACGACACAAAAATAGAAATAAAACCACACGACACGACACTCAAAAGGGGAAAAACAAGCACACACACAAAAATGAGAAAAACAACAAAACACGACAGCACACCAAAATAGACGTCCCCCAAGCTAGACCTGACAGTGCTAGCGAATAAAATGTGATCGTGAAATGCAGAGATATGCAAGGGGGAGTCAAAAACAAATAAGGTGAAATCGATGCGACACGCGAATGGTCCCCCCCCCTCCGACAGAGACAAAGCAGGGCCCCGAAAAGACAGATGGGCACAAATACGGGGGGGGGGGCAAAAGCGGGAAAGAAAAATCAAGCGGGGGCACCACCCTCTGGGGGTGGTGACGGGGGCCTGCGCTGGGGACCAGGAGTCGTGGGGGTGGAATGTGGAGCTCGGAGACGTCGGGTGGGTCTTCACGGATGTGGCGAATGAAGCTTTGAAGAAAGGGGAGGTCTCGGTCGACGGACTCCTCGGTTATCTAACCACCCTGTCCAGCTAGGAGGATCATGGCCGTGAATCGGTCGGCTTGGTCGTCGGTTTGGAATTGCATCCCATATTCGGGATCGTCAACGTGAGGTGGGGAAGTGGTGCGTGGTGTGGTAGATGGGTTGGAGGTGGTGGGTTGAGCGGGGGGCTGTGCGCGACGAGTACGACGGGTGGGCCTAGGGTTCGAAGAGCTGGCGTCGGTGGGCTTAACACGTCGGGGAGGCATTGTGCGAGTGTCGTGTGTGCGTGAGTATGTAAAAATAAAATGAATAAACACAAACACGACCAAGGAGCAAATGGAGTATTTTAGGGCAAAATTAAAATTGAGTTAAGGAGCGAGTTTACCCTAATGGGATAAAGATCGTTGCTCGTAGACGCCCCGATGCTACTCGATAGGAGCACGTCGTGAAGCCGCGGCGATTTCTTCAGCAAGTTTCGAAATTGGGGAAAATGGGTGAAAGTTAGGGTTTTGGGTGCGGGTGAAATCGAGGAGAATGGAGAGAAATCGATGGTGGGATGGATAGGGAAATGGGGGAGGTCGATTTGGGTTGATTTTGGGGAAGATCGGGGTCTGGCGCAAGAGGAGGAGGAGAAACATCGGGTTGGGATTCGAAACTGGCGAGGGCGGAACGAACGGGTGGTCGGGGGGGTATTTATAGGGTTTTAAGTCGAACCGATCGGGTGACTTGTCACCCGATCGATTGACGGTTAGGTCAAAAATTCTTGCCGAAGAAGTGCTACAGGCGAACCGGTCGGTTGACGTGTCAACCGATCGGTTGGCCGCTCCACTCATTTTCCTGAGAATTGAGGGCTGCTCACCCGGTCGCCTCAATCGATCGCGCTCGAACTCAACCGATCGGTTGATATTCCCCAAAAATTTCCCGAGAATTCTCCCCAGATCACCCGGTCTGTCACCCAGTCTCTCCATTCTTCAACCGATCGGTTTATTTGGGGACAGATTTCGGCTTGTATCTGATACATCCCAACCGATCGGGTGAGTTATCAACTGATCGGTTGGGGCTTTGTTTCCTGTAAAAACCAACAGATTGTCTAAGTCCCTGAACGGATGTTCTCGCGGCTGATTTAATTTATAAAAATAGATAAAATAAAGTCAAAAATAACACTAAAAAGTGGGGCAAAAAGTTTAGAGCATGGGTTGCCTCCCATGAAGCGCACTTGTTTAACGTCGTTGGCTCGACGCCCGCAAGTGATGTTCACGGTGGTTGATATGGGTGATGTCCTAAGTTCGGCATCTCTTCTTCATCGGAGCTTAAGGCCTTTGGAGCAGTCAGCGGCTGGAGAAAGATGTGCTCGACTACCCTCTCCTTGATCTTGGGATCCAGGGGCTTCTCTTTCGTATTGGCGCTTACCGCCATCTTCTTTAGGATCCGGACCTCGTCTTTGGTGAGGCCCATGGGTTCTTTCCCCGTTCTCCTCGCAGGAGGAGCCTTGGGGAACCCGGGAGGGGTTGTACGTGCTGCACTCGCTTTCCCAGCAGCATCATTGTTCTTAGGGCCGTCTTGGTCTTCTGAATCCCCCAAGTCATCGGAGGGGGGGGGGGTTTCTTAAGAGAATCTCCCAGGAGCTCTCTTCAGCAGCTTTATCTTCCTCCACCTCCAGCAAATTACACCGAGGGTCATCTGGGGGATCGGGATACTTCATGGACAACCCCAGATCAAATTCAACCTTTTCTCCGCTGACGTTTAGCGAAAGTTTTCCGTTCTTCACATCAATCAAAACGCCAGCAGTGGCCATGAAAGGCCGTCCCAGGATGATGGGGGTGTGTGCGTCTTCAGGCATGTCCATGACTATGAAGTCCACTGGCACATGCACCCCTTTTACATTGACGGGGAGGTCATCCACAATCCCCATCGGATATTTGACCGACCGGTCAGTAAGTTGTAGGGTCATACCGGTGGGCTCCAAATCACCCAATCCTATCCTTTTATAGATCGACAAGGGCATCAAACTTACACTCGCTCTGAGATCGACGAGTGCACGATGAATCTTTACTGCCCCGATCGTGCAAGGAATTGAGAAGCTACCCGGGTCTTTAAGTTTCGGCGGATTTGCCCTCTGGATGAGAGCGCTACATTCTGCTGTCAACACTACTTTCTCCTTTCTAGACCCTCTCGTCACCAAATCTTTCAGGAATTTTGCATAGGAGGGGATTGTTTCGATTGCTTCCAGGAAGGGGATTTGCAAGCTCAGGTCCTTGACCATGGCGAAGAACTTGCCATATTTCTCGTCGATTTTGGCCTGAGCTAACCGTTGTGGAAATGGCACAATGGGTTTGAACACTTTCGGGCTCCCTTCCTCGTTCTTCTTCTTCTCTTCTTCAGAGACTCCCTCCGGAGTCGTAGGATTTGATGACGAAGCATCGGTGTCGTTTGATTTTTCGATCGGTCGCTCAATGACCAACGGTGCTTCCAGTCTGTTAGGGGGCACTCTAGTAGGGATTTGTGTCCTGCTTCTCAGAACGATAGCGGACACATTTGCATGCTCGTGCACGAGTGCCGACGTTTGGGTTGCTCCCCTCGGGTTCACCTCCTGTTGTGGCGGCAATTGGTTTTGTGACCTTGAAAGGTTCGCCACTTGTAACCCCAGCTGGGTTACTTGGTCCGTGAGGGTCCGCTGACCCATTTCCAGCTTTTGATTGATCTTCTCCTGGTTGGTTATATATTGAGTCAAGAGAGACTCAACCGGAGAGACGGCCCTCTGTTGGCCATACTGCTGCTGCTGCTGGATTGGTTGCTGATTCCTGGGGGCGTAAAATTGTTGTTGAGGCTGCTGCTGATATTGTTGCTGCTGAAACTGACTCTGCTGTGGCCTAGCCGGTTGATATGTTTGTTGCTGCGGCTGCTTAGGCGGCGAGGGCTGGAATGGTGGTCGGTAACCAAAGTTAGGGTGGTTCCGGTTGTTTGGAGAGTAGGCCGGGTTGGAATTGGTTCTTGGCGGATACGGCGCATTTCCCATGGGGTTGTAAAATAGTGCGCTTGCCTGATCCAACGGTGGTGAGACGTCACCACCGTCGAATTCCCCAAAGAATTCGGATTCTACCGCTGAAATCTGCTGTGTACCGGCCCAACCGGCTCCTACCATTAGTGCGGAGATCTGGGTCGAAAGCAAGTCGAACTTGCTTGAAAGTTTGTCGACGTCCTCGACTCTTTGTATACCCCCAGACCTGGGTGTGACTCTCTCGTCACACCACCGCTCATTGTTGGATGCCATATTTTCCAGAATATGTCCGGCATCTTCCTCGCTCCTTGACATGAAGGAACCCCCAGCCGCGGCGTCCATAGAAGATTTTAGGTCATCCTTCAGCCCATTGTAGAACAGATTAATAATCTGCCACTTCAGAAGCTCATGGTGAGGGCATCTTTTCTGCATCTCCTTGTACCTCGTCCAAGCTTCATGCAAGGACTCGTGGCTGGCCTGGGAGAATGAGGAGATCTCACTCCTCAACTTCATGGTCTTCCCCGGAGGAAAGAACTTCGTCAGAAAAGCGTTGGAGAGATTCTCCCAGGTATTGAAAGTGTTGGGGTCCTCCCCCTAAGCCATTGCTTGGCTTTGTCTCGCAACGAGAAGGGGAACAGCTTCAGACGGATCGCCTCAGTCGTGACACCATTAATCCGGAAGGTGTCACATTTCTCCAAGAAGGAGTCTAGATGCTCGATCGGGCTCTCCATGGGTGCACCCGAAAACTGATCCTGCTGGATCGATGTCACCAAAGACGGCTTTAGCTCAAAGTTTTGGGCCGTAATAGCTGGAGGACGGATGGCGGAAGTGGACTCGATAGATGGCATCGAGTACTCCAGCAGGGACTTGCGAGACGGGGTGTTCTCCTCCATGGATTCAGGATCCTCTCTTCTTCTCTTCTCAGCAGCTAAGCCCCTAAGGGTGGAGTTAATCTCTGGATCAACTGGGATCAAGTCGTCGAGACTTCTTGAACTCCTGCGCATGAAAAACAACAAACACCCGTGAAGCGACAAGTGGGAAAGAAACAGATAAGATAAGAAATAGAAAAAATAAAAAAAAGAAAATAAAAAGGAAAAAGGAGAATGCGAAAATTATCGCGAGGTAGGGATGAGAGCTAGACACTAGGGTTCAAGAGATCCTAAAATAACAAGCACGTTGCCTCCCCGGCAGCGGCGCCATAAACTTGACGTGTGCCCCGGCTTGCTATCCGCAAATGGCCGGGGGACCCGCGTGGGGGGTTTAGATATTTGTAACCGCAAGCGCACGGTGTTGTAGTGTGGCTTGGGGGTCGAACACAGGGAGGCTAGGATGTGCTTGTGTCAAGGAGGACCAAAATCACCCCGTGGGCGAGCTAGCCCGAATTGGTTGATGAGTTGTCACGATATAGGAATGCAAGGTATGAACAATAAGAAAATAAACCCGGGACTTTGGTTTCCACTCCAACGAGCGACTCTTGCCGATACGGCCTACGGGTAGGATAGCGATCGGAATTAGGGTCTAATGGTGAGACGTTGCCTCTGAAAGTGGTACCGGCATCCCATGGGCCCGATATTCCGGTCGGTGCCCAGGATGATACACCGGACTTCCCGGATTCGATCAGTGGGCACTCCCGTGTCCATTAACACCGAGCGATTCCGGGAGCACTAAGCTCGCAACGATAACTCCCAACGTCTCATCCTGCCTCTCCCACGCGCTAGGATTCGACGTCTACGCTAAGGGCGTGAGCTATGGCTAGGGAGTCAACCGCCAAGTTTATTCCCCCTTGGCCCAACGGTCAAAGGCGGTCTTTTTCTCGCCGATGACAATGAAACACCCCGCGTAACCGTTAGATTCCTAATCCCTATCGATTTCCTAACCCTATGGATGCATCGGGAAGAGCCCCTGAAGGGGTTTCCGCCAAAATCCCAGATTTGGGAACTACTCACAAAAATTCATTAAAAAGCGATCTAAATGAAAATGAACCGTTGGAATCATAATCAGACGATTGGAATGCGGAAGTAATAGAGTAATTAAGACAATACAAAAATTTGAGAAAGATCCGAAAACTTACAAAAGAACAGTAATTACAGCCGTCACAATAGGAGAAAACAGTAAAAACTAGCAGCTCCCCCGTTTTTGGAACCCTAGGGGTTCTATTTATAGACTCTCGTATCACCCGATCGGTTGACAAGTCAACCGATCGGGTGATCCGTTACAGATAATAACAGAAAACGGCAAACTTTCACCCGGTCATATGAACCGGTCGGTTGAGTTCTTGGCGTGACCGGTTGGATCTTGGCGCCATCGGGTGAAGTGATCGGTTGGGTGCCCGTGTCTTCGGCTCTTCAGCATCAGCTATAGATGAACCGATCGGGTGAGAGTCACCCGATCGGTTGGAATTTGGCTCGAGAAGACAGAGAGTTGGCCCCAGTTGAACCGGCCTGTGAACCGGTCGGGTGACTTCCACTTGAGCTTCAGCTGAGACCGGGTGGTGCACGCGTTCATCACCCGATCGGTTGGAGATGACCAACCGACCAGGTGAGGGGCTGAAAGATGTATTCTTTGACGTTTGACCCCCTGGATCACGTGTGACTCCTCCCATTGCTCCGGGGACTTGAGATATCGTCGTTAAACGTCCCCTACGCGGTCAATCTCCTGCAAACATGGAGAAACAAAGAAAAGTGAAAGAAAACGAGAAAATACGAGAAAACGAATAAAAGATGGCGGAAAACACGGAGAAACACAAAAGAAAACGTGCGTGAATATATGAAATATAAACGCACGTCACATGGAAGTTGCAATATTCCGAGGCAAGCACTAGGTTAGGAAAATTTTTGTTTTACATGCTTTCCGTTGTCCTTATTCGATAAGGACCCTATGCTAGTTTCTTACATATAGAACTACAAAGAATTAATATAAGCAATACTGTAATATATCCACTCATCAAGGTACTTCCATGCAAGAGTTCAGAACAGCTAGTGGATAAGATAAGTATAATATACTATCGTAATTATCTATAAGTGCAAGTGGGATATGTGGGGAAATGATTGCCCTTAATATAATTAGTGTAATTGACAAATTTTTTTCGAAATGATAATATGCTATTTGGTAATATTTATCATTGTGATCGACAATATGATCGTGTGCATTAAATGTAATAATTGTATTGATAATGTTATTTGATTGTGCAAGAAGATTAGGATCATAATACGATTATGACAACGAGACATAATCAATCACTTAAGTACAACCCAAAATGTTTCTGATTATAAGAATATCAAGACAATACTTTGATATTTTGGATAGTCAAATCTATTCTGATCTTTACTGTATAGATGGCAATGGTTGATTCACAACCATTCGATGTGGAGACATTGCGAGACAATATACATATACTCGTAAAATGTGATCACAAAATGACTCACTAAAAAGTTTTTAAAAGTACCATACTCTCACTATCAATATAAAATCTCAAGTGATAGCTTATACATGTTAGTTTTTAAACATGTGACACGTTAATGAACATTGCATATGGGATGTCTATCCTTTGAAGTTTGAGTTCAATAGTTAAGCTCATGGATCATAGTGGGTTCATCGTAAAATTAATATCATATTTGTCACGATCCGCTTCCCATTAAGCTTGGGGGCGAGGACGGGAACGGGTCCGCATGTGCAAGTAAGGAGGAGGTACTTTTGCTTTTCTTTCCTCCCTGACTTAACACAATAAGCGTCTGTGTGAATTCCCGCAGGTTCTTGCTTGCATTACTAAAAAACAACACAGATAAGTAAAACATTATTACAATATCAAATGTCTCAACTGAATTACAACAAATGGAGAAAAGAAAAGTAGGTCTCATAACCTGTACAACAAATGAAAAGAAGTACAATGAAGGTTCACTAGTTCAACAACTCTTGGTCCACTGGTTTAGCTATCTCAACTAGTTCTCCTGGTGCTATAGCTCGGGATCTGACATACATCCAAAAACATGAATGAATGTCAGCAAGGGTCTGTAAGTAGAGCTTAGAACTCAAGGCAAGGTATACAAGTTTATACTGAATTTAAGAGGCATTTATAAATTAAATGTGATGATGACAACAAGTTTAAACATGCTGATTATAGAATGAAATAAAGTAAAATGCATCCTACCATGCAGTTCTAGGAAAAAGTAAGGTGAGCAGTTATGATATGGCAGTTATAACGAATTAAAAGTAAGTACTGTAAATATGGCAATCCTAATGTGCGAGCAAGTGACAACGATTATTACAATTACAATGCAATGCTTTCTATCATGTATAGGGTTCACGCCTTTAGGTCGTGATGAGTGAATCGTTCTTCACACAGGGGCTTACCATGATTGGCACTAACCCACCGCTGCGGGTGGTGCCCTTGAAGAGAGTACCCTTTCATACGCCTATTGGCCGCTCAACCCTAACCCCACCCAAAAATGTTGTGCTGGACACGAGCCAGGCGCTAAACCGACATATACTGGAACACGAGCCAGACTAGTCATATGTGACCCTACTGGAACACGAGCCAGACTAGTCACCCATGACCGACGGAGTAGCCATATTACAAGCACGAATTTGTCAACTCACATGACATCACGAAAATCACGATTTCGCATTCGAGGCGCACGATTTCATGATGTCACGCATTTGTTAATTATTCCAAGACATGCAACAATTAAATAATATCATCATTTATTTTTATACACAATTTTTCATGATTACAAGAGTGTCGAGCAATATTCACAATAATTTAACAAAAGTGATGAATATGAGAATTTAATGAACATGTCACGGAAACTAACTTTCCTTGTTATTGGTCTAAACTAAGGTATATCAAGTTATATGCCGCTGGGTCACATTTTTAATCACGGATGTCATGGTAGTAATTTCATACGTCATTTCACGGGCAGATTTTGAGTTATACAACTTTACAAGCAAAAGACTAAATGAGCATCCAACTTCAAAAATTCAATATAAATTGTACACTTGCCTGATTTCAGCGATTTTGGTGTCGTTGGGTTTGTCTTGACGAGTACTACGTAATGGTAAGTCCGGTTCTCTGTTTCGGTTAAACATATCACTGAATTAGATCGTTTCAAGATAATCAAAATATCAAGTTAATCCCTAAATTGGGTTCGTCTGATTTTATTGGGTTCTCTGGCTAGGGTGATGTTTATATTGTATTATAACATTCTTATATTAACATGGTAAGCTTTATTTTATTCAAATATTGTTATCCTAACATTGTTTAACCATTATTAACATGCTGAAATTAAACTAACTAGTTGATATTAAATCTATCACTAACAACCTATTAACCAACCTAATACCAGCTAATGATAGGGTTATCATAAGGTTAATATTATATTAAATTGTGCCACCAACCTGCAAATGCCCTAACAAATTAATATCTCAACTCTCTCTCTCTCTCTCTCTCTCTCTCTCTCTCTCTCTCTCTCTCTCTCTCTCTCTCTCTCTCTATTTCTCTTGGCTGTCACTCTTTATTATCTCTTTCTCTCTTTTACTCTCTCTTTACACCTCTCTCTCAGTCTGTCTCTTTCTTTCATCTGTTTGTTTCTCTTTCTTTTTTCTTTTTTCTCATTTCAATGGCAGCAAGAACTCACGCAACCATGGGGAAAGGGGGACTCACGCACGGTGCACGGAGAGTAGGGAAGGCCGCCGATGGGACTGCAGGCGGTCTCTTGGCTTTCACTCTTTACTATCTCTTTCTCTCTTTTACTCTCTATTTACACCTCTCTCTCAGTCTGTCTCTTTCTTTCATCTGTTTGTTTCTCTTTCTTTTTTCTTTTTTCTCATTTCAATGGCAGCAAGAACTCACGCAACCATGGAGAAAGGGGGACTCACGCACGGTGCACGGAGAGTAGGGAAGGCCGCCGATGGGACTACATGCGGCTCCCGGCGATTTCTAGGCGGTCTCCAACGGCGGTCTGACGCACAGCAGCGCCTGGTGTACGTCATGCCCTGTTTTGAAGTATACGTGTATTCTACTGTGCACACTTGGTATTTCTACTTACGATACATGGGTAGGCATGAAATAAGTGTAGATATCGATGTATGTAGCATAGTGCAAGGGAGATTGGGCCGTAATACATGGCTAAGGGAAGAGAATGCGAAATGGGAATGCGGGGGAAGTGCGAATGACGTCGTGGGTGTAAAACAACAGGAATGTTTTGGACGTGTGTGCGTAGTGCATGTATGCATGCATGGATGTGCATAGATGTGTGTAGGGAGATCCATGCTAGTGTGAAAAGGGGTTAGGGGTTAGTGGCAACCCCTGTAAATTTTTAGAAAGGTTAGGGGCAAAACGGTCATTTGGACTAAAGCTGATGTACATACATACTAAAGTTGTGTGTGCATAAAGTAATGGCAAACTTGTAAATATCTAAAAGTTGAGGGGCATTTTTGGGAGGATATTTTGGTCATTTAGCATGTTGCATGCTTATCGTTAGGAGCTTCTAGTGTTAGATATTTTATAGAGAAACTTCTCTCTTTTTCTTCACCTTTCTTTTCTTTTCCCTTTTCATTTTCTTTCTTCCTTTTTCCCCAATAGGGTCGGCCACCCTACCCCCCTTTCCTCCTCCTCCTTCAACTCAAAAAACCCTAATTTCTTATCTCAATTAGAGGGGATCCAAGCTTGCTTCAAGGGAGAGGAAGTAGAGAAGAAAAGAAGAGAAGGAGAAGAGGAAAAATCAAGTTTTGAGGTAGGAATCTAACTTGGATTTGGAAATTTAATTAGGGTTTCATTCTATCATGTTTTTATATCATGTTCCTCAATATGTATTAGGGATGGTGAAAATTCATGTGCCTTGTTTCAATTTCACAAATTATCCCTTGAAATTCCAAGCAAAACCACCCCTTTGAAAATCTGAATTTCTGTTGTGTGTTGTTGCTGTAATTACGGTTACTGTAGCTTGAATCATATTTCGAAAAAATTATATTTGTGTAGGTCTTGAAGTTCTACCACAAAATCATATAAATTTTGATATATGTTCAATTCAGAAATTAAGAGCAAAAATTCCATCTTTACAACATGTCTGGTTGAGCTTCAGTCTTGACACAGTTTAGCAAAATTGAATTAAATACCTGCACACACAATGGAATTTTATGTTCTTGGTCTCGTTAGAAATTTAACAAGTTTATCTATAATTTTATCACATTGCTTATATTTCGAAATTCTGGCTGAAACATGCCCAAAAACAGCAATCTGTACAGACTCTGAAATCTGTTTGAAAAACAGATTTGACAGACTTCACCACATACTTCACTATAAATCACCTACTTAATATTTGTGCATGAAATTTTATCTGTGATTCCAAGACTAGTATATCTATAACTTTTATTTAGGACATTTTGTTAAATTCACAATAAAAACTGATGATATGTGCCCATGTATTGACACTTTCTGCAAATTCCAGCAAGCTGAAACATTAAAGTGGTGTTATGAATTGTGTATTATTGCTAATTCACTCTCTATAATTCATGATTATTTTTGTTACTTGAAATATAGCTTATTTATGCAAATATCTTTGGAATTTGTTGATATTACAATGATCATGGTTGTGTTGTCTGCCAAGTGCTTGTGAAAATGCCTCAACGATATGAAAACAAGAAACATCAGAAATGAGTTTGCTAATACATGAATCATGAAATATGTTGTGAAATAGTGATGATGGGGTCATGAAAAGCATGGTTTCACATGTTATGAGTGATGAATTGAAATGGCTATGTTGAAGGGCATGACACTTGGGTGCATGACCCATTTGATATGTGATTTGATTATGATGGAGGGCATGGCACTACGGTGCATGTCCCATGTTGATATGAGTGTGGAATGTGAAACCATGCAACGTGTCCCCTTCAGTGTTATATATAATGTTAAATAAGGTTTTACAATTTTTCAATCCTCTATAAGGAGGTTGAGTTAGCAAAACCCGGGTTTAGGTGGGATTTGAATAAGTTGTGGATATGAGGCCTGGACTGAGAAGTTGGGGGAAATGATCATGTGATATGTGATATTTATACCCACTCGCCTTTACCAAGAGGGGAGGAGACATACGGAGGTTGTGTTATTGTGGGAGAGCCTCACTCCTGCCAGGGACGGGGGAGCTGAGAGGCCCGGCGTACAGTGCCATGTCCACTGCGTCGTGTGCTATATTCACCCCAAATTTGGGGTGAAGTCCAGGTCCTGGTATCACACAGTTTACCCAAGTTCCAATTAATTCAATTATAAAATAATAAAATAAGACTTTTTGCATGTTACTCCTTCTGCTGGCAGCACTTCCCCCTTCCCTTTACCTATCTTGCGTGTGACACTGAGTTATACACCTGGCACTCATAGCTTCCTTTTAGCCTATGTTTGTGTGAACATTTGCATCATTATTAGTGCTAAGCCTTTTCCTTGCAGTAGCTCGACATTGGACCGCAGGTATGATCCTTTTTCTTGGCCATTTACTTAGTTTACATGTCTTATGTCTCTTGCCTTACCTTGTGTATTGATAACCTTAACACGGTGTTCCAGATCCAAGTTGGTTCCTACTAGGGCACGCATTGACGTGCTCCTCCCCACTTTTTAGGTAGCAAGGACAGCATGGTTGGTGGCGGCTTGGAGTTGGGTTTCAGGTGTAGTCTTGGTGTGAGCTGTAGCTGTGTAGTGTGACATGGTTGTCATGGGAGGTGGAGAGTGGCGGCGTATGTGTAGTGGTGCATTTGGACTATGTATGTAAATGAAAGTTGTTATATAAATTTGTTGTTGTTCTATGTTATTTATGAGTTGTTTGATATTTTAATGAAGCTGCACTTGTACTATCCCAGCATGTTGGCCTGCTTATTCAGTTTCTTTTCCTCTCTCGTCACCCTCACTCTTCAGGATACTTGAAAAAAAATTAAATGCCGGGTATTCGGGGAACGGGGTGTGACACCTGGCAGCGATCCCAGCAGCGGCGGCGCGTGCAAGGGTGGGCCGTGAGCTGAAGGGAGGTGCACCACTGTCGGAGCTGGTGGCGCGTGCGATTCTCAGGCGAGGGGGAGCTCGGGGAGGAAGAGGGAAGGTGGGGAGATTTGAAGTTTGTTTTTCAGATTTGAGTGTTTTCTTCTCCCCTTTCTCCCTCTAGGTGGATACTGTTTTCACTATCAAGGGAAGAAATTTGGAAAATGGATTTTGGGGTTTGTTTGGGAAGAAATCTGATTGGGGGGTTTTGGTTTGATTTTTGGGGCTGATTTATTGGTGAAATTTAGGTTGAATTGTGTTGATCAGGGAGTGTTTGATTTCTGGTGAATTTGGTTGCTGGTTTGTCTGATGGAATGGCAGAAAGATTTTGCAGGAAATGATGTGTTGAAGATCCTTAAGAGGATTTTGGCAGGGGACATGCTTAATCAGATTAGGTTTCCAATTTAATGCATCTTTTTGACTATATGAAAAGGAGTGTTTGTTTTGATTAAACAGGAAATTAATGTTAATTTGACTTAAGCAAGGGGGAAGCATCTGCCTTAGGCAACGTGTTTGTTTTGATCAAGGTGGGATTTCATATGTTGACCAATCTCTTTTTGGGGGGAGGAACCTGGTTCAATGTTTGTTGTCTTTAGTGTTTAGGTAAGAGATTAACGTAGTTAAGTAATTAAGTAAATTTAAATGTAATTAGTATAATAAATGAATTAAAATAATTAAAGTGGTGAAATAAATAAAGTAATTAGTAAAATAATTAAAGTGATTAGCAAATTGAAATTAGTAAGATAATTAAATTAAGTAAATAGTTAAACTTGATAGTCAATTAATTAAGATACGGTGAAAACGAAAAACAGAGACGCGTTCGTGTTGACTCGTAGTAAAGAACGTACGGACGAAAAATATTATCCGGACGACAGAAATAAAATACCGGCACACACGATCTAAAACACGGCTAAAAATACAGGCTGTTATAATATTGGTTAGTAAGAAGTTCACAAGTCGTCATCATCAAAATAGGATTGTAGATATAGCTTAAGTATAGCCATATAAAGATATGATTTTATGTATTAATTTGCATCTATCTATAGATCTTGGTTTTTTATGATAGGAATTTTTTTAATTATATTGCTTATGCTTCCCAATTTGAGTATGATTCTTAGCCATGTAAACTTACAAACATGACATAAAAATTAGATTTTTAAATTACTAGTCTAAATATATAGTAAAAACAAGCATGCATCATCCACTGCTAAGAGCATACGATCTGATCCAGTATGTTGAATCTAGTATGCATACTATAAAAACATCCAATAATCCAAATTAGATTCAGTACAAGAAACTAAAGGATCATACATTGGATGTGGATGAAGCAACGACAATGTGAGATGCGCATTCCTCATTTGACGATTGAGGAAGTCATGTATCAGACCTTCCCATCTAGTCCACCATGCAAGCAACTGATTGGTGAATGTTAAAAACAAGAAGAGTGATCTAGAGTCTGGAAGGTATCATCTTAGACTTTGGAGGGGGAAGAGGCCATATTTGTAGAACTAACAAGTTCCAGACTTGACAGCTTCACTAAGCAAATCGAAGAACACATTGAGATCTTGATCATGCAGCTTACAAGGGCACAACTATGGAGCTTAAGATTCATATGAAATTTAGCATTAGGTTAGGCTTAACCATCTTAGCTGACGACTAAGGTTTCTGTAATGCATTACTTTTGGGTATCGTCCCTTGAATCGTGTATGTGGATGTTGAGACCCTTCCATACGCTTGGAATTCATGCAAAGTGGTGTGTAGGAATGACCATTCGTGATTTACATGTGGAATGCCATGAGTAGTAATTAAGCATCCAATTGTAGGGGTAATGTCATGCCCATTTTATGCAATGGCATTATTATGATTAAAACACCAGTAAGAGGGCAATTGTGAAGAGACTTATTGCAATGGCATGGGGTGTAATTAACATACAAAGATGGAGGGTTATTAGTGAGAGATAGTTTGATGAGGAACTTTCCTTTTAATGAAAGGTTATTTTGTAATTAAGTGAAAAAGAGAAGATATTTTAAGATTCTTCTAATACCTTCTATATTCTTCTCTCTTCTCCCATTTATTTTTCTTTCTTTTTTCATTTTCATTTTTGTTTTCTCCTTTTGGGCCGAAATTTCATAAGGAAAAAAGGAGGAGGTGGAAAATGAAGAAGAAGAAGAAGAGGGGGATTCTAGCAAAGAAGAAGGCTTTCCTCACCCTTGGATTGAGGTAGGATTCTCTACTTAGTATAGTGAATATTAATTTAGGTTTATTGTATTAATTGTGGTACCAAACTAATTCATAATAGTATGTTGTTAATAAAGTTTTCGCCTTTTCCTTTAATTAGAGGAAAGTTGAAGTTTTTAGTTGAGAACCAAGTTAAAGCTAACATTTTTCTTGAGAAAAACACATATTTGTGCTAAGCTGAAATTTTTCTTAAGAAGAATTCAAAAAAGGAGAAAATTTCATTTTTGTGTGTTGAACACTTATGTTGTTGCCTTTGCTTTTAAATTAGACTAAAGATGAGGTCGTTCTTAAGCAAGTTTAGGTTTTCATGGCATAGTTCTTAGCTTTTAAAAGTTTTTCACTAAAGTTCACTCTTTATGAAAATCCTTGAGTATTGAAGCAAAGGGCTACATCTTTGTTTTATAAATCCTAAAAAAGCTAGCATTTTTATTAAAGTATACACTTCATTTAAGGGTCTTTATGTAAATGGCAATTAGTTTCTCATTAACTTGTATTTTATTAGAACCAATGCCCGTGATTTGGTTAGAATTGGAAAGATAGTAGCTTTATGAAATTCCTATGGAGATATGTTTATGGTTAATTGCAAGTTAATGGGTTTGTGATAATTTACAAGTGATCCTTAATTAATTTCCTTAAAATTTTGTATTTTGGTGGGAATGCCTAAGTAGGATTGCTATAGCTTGTATCTTTGGATGTGACTTGGTGTATCTTGCTAAAACTGGTGACTTTAGGTGAAATCCTCATTTAGCTTGCTAAAGTTGCACCTTATGAAATTCACTAAGTGGTTTGGTTGTGGGTATTGCTTTATTTTAACGTGGCCACGGGTCATTGTGAATGTGGAATGTGGCGCGTGAAAGTTGAGTTGGAGAAAAAGGAAGATGAAGGGTTGTTGCTTTATTCTAGTTATAGCACTTCTCTTTATGTCTTTCACATTGTTACAGGTTAGTTTATGTAGCTTAAATGCAATTTAATGCTTGAAATCCATTTACGTCGTTCTTGATGCTACGTGCTTGCTTGATCAACAAAAATGCTAGATTTATTCTAGGGAAGTCTCGGTCTGCCACATGGTGGGTGAGCATCCTAGAAGGGGGTTAGGGAAAAACTGAGTGCTAGAAGGATATGAGGACTGGACTATGTGTGACAATGTTGGTGTACCTTGCTCAGTTTTGGATACTTTGTGGCAGTGTTGCGTTGTTGTAGAGTTTTTCTCACTCGCACGCCTACGTGTGGGAGTGGGCAGAGTGAGAGGCCAGTTAAGAAAGCAGTGATTGTGTATCATTGGCAGGTGCTCCTTTCCGCCCCCACCTTGGGGTGAAGTCCAGTTCCTCATATTCTACGATGTACCCAGGGTTCCAAATGAAACTTAATTAAATATTTAATCCCCTTAAATTTGCAATGTCTGATTTCTACTTTCCTTGTCTGATGTAACTGTGGTTCCTTTCGTGTCTTGCACTATTTCGTGTCTGAAACAACATTACCAAATTAATATTTACTTTTTGCATCAGTTGTGTTTCCTACTAGATCACGTTGTGACGTGTTTCTGCCCGTGGTGTTTAGGACCAGAGCAGGCGACTTCGGAGCAGGAGCTGGAGGTGGGCCCTGTTGGTAGCAACGATCTGTGAATTTCGTGTTTGATGATAACAAACATGTATGAATGTTTTAACGTGTGTGTTAAGTGTTTCAGGAATGGCGAACTTGTGATTAATTCACGGAAGGACTTGGTCAATGTGCAAAGGAGAACAGGGAAGTACCAAGTTTTATTATATACTTATATAAGCACTTTTATATGCTTGGTCATTGTGCATGGTCAGCTAATGTTTTTTTAAATAAGCAAATCACAAGCGGCAATTAAACCCAGCACCAAAAAAAATAGTTAAACCCAGCACCAAAAAAAGGTTAGTGGAGGCCAAATATAAAAATTAGTGGCCAAACTAATTTCTTATGAGATTAGTGCATACTGTGTTTTTTTTTGAGTGGGAGAAATTAACTTAGGAGCCTGTCTTTCAACAAAAAATCAAAGGAAAGGGCATTTTTGTAAATACCTTTCCTAAAACTAGGTCAGGTACCATTATTTCTATAAAGGCCTTGTGCATACGGGAAAAAAAAAGTGCAACAAAAAGCTTAGCCGCCCATACACAGGAGGAAGCCGGAAAAAAAGAGCATCAAGCCTTTTTCTTTTTGTGTTTTTGGTTTCAGGGGTCAGTCGCACAATTCAAGGAGCAAGGATTTTTTTTTCTTCAGGCGCACCTTGAGAAGCCCCAAGAGCCGCACATCATCTCCCCAAGAGCAAACAACTGGATCTTTTTTAAGGGGGTCTTCAATTGTTTTTAGTAGCAATCTTTGGCTCAAGTGTGCAGGAGAAAACGAAAGTTCAGGGGGGGCGGCTGCAAAGTCTTGAGGGAGGAATCAGGCCGTAAGTTTTTGAGTCAATCCATCTCTTTGCTACCACAAAACAAAGGAGCAATCAAATTAGGTGCACACAAGTTCCAAGAGGAATCAAGTTATCACGTATCAGGGGTTTGAGAGAAAACAAAACTTTTTAATCCAAGGATCTCAAGGCTATTATCTACAAGATTTCGGTTCCTGTGAACAAAAAGGGAGAACAAAGCTTTGCAAATCCTTTTTGGCTGTGAAAATCTCCAAGAGCCTCTCAGCCGCAATTTTTGAAGTGCAGGCCGAAACCCCTACAAGCACAGCACCTCATTTTTTTTAATCTCAAAGGTAAGTATAATGTTTATGTGATTAACTAAAAGCTTAACTCCTTTTCTTTTGATTTGCAGGCACACAAAGATCAACACGGTGTGCGTTTTTATTTTGGCCATAAAAAGAATTGTTTTAAGGGCGAATCTGTGTAGAGGGCGTTTAGATCCGCAACCCCTTTGCAAGATCAAAAGAGCGCAAGTTCAAACGCCACAACTTGAGTTGCCGTTGTCGAGAGACGACTACTACTTGCCAGATGACATCTGGCCCGTGCTGATTGACGAAGACGACATCGCTACACAATCTGAGCATTCTAAACTCTTTTGTTTATTATATTGTGTAGTATTGTGTTAGATCTTCGTAGGGAAAACTTTACCTGCTGTGTCACTTTTGGGGACCTGACGACTTGGGAGTCGTCACGGAGGGAGAGCATTTGACTAAATTGATAGTGTAGAGCACGTGGTGTGCGTACGAGCTAGGTGAGAGTAGATTTGGGATCTTGACTCATTGTAGCTATACTTGATTACATATCTATCTAGTAGTTGCTTTCGGGGGCTGGAGTAGGTCATGTGGACGACCGAACCAGGGTATATCTGTGTGTATTCTGTGATTGCTATTTTATTACCATGTCTGTGCATATAACTGCGTGGGATTGTTCGTGGGTTGCACGAATATTTTTATTAGCCTATTCACCCCCCCTCTAGGCTACGATCCAGATCCAACAGGCCCTGCAAGAGGCACTACCTTCCCTCTGGTTCCTAGTGTTAAGCTAGGGTGTGAGTTGCACTTTGTAGACCTTGAGGGTTGTAGTAATGTACTTTTGAGTTGTAGACTTTATATGTACTTATATGTGGGACGCTCTTACTTTTGTACTTGCACTTACTTTCCAGTCGTACTTTTGCATGTAAACATCTCTATATTAGATAGTAGTTTCTGCTGTCTGTGTTGGAGAATTGCTTAGCTGCCTATGTTGTTCTTATATGCGTAGTGGCCTGCTTGTAGTGTTTTTAGATTTTACGCTTGGTGCAATACCGCGGCCTGTTAAACCCCATTCTCCCTTCATCTTGGGCTTCGAGGTATTTGGAAGATTGGGGCATGAGAGTTTCTATAAAACTCTACAAATAAACCCTAAAGGCTAGCTAGGCAGGTCAGGTTTGAATCTAAGTTCGGTTCTAGATCTAACCCGAATGCCAATAGTGTTTGTAGTGTGGTTAATGATGATAGCTGTTATGGTGGTGGTTTTTTTGATGGTGACATTAGCATTGGTGGTTTGATGATGTTGCTGCAACAACAATGATCCAACTATACCGACAATGATGGCAGTCGTAATGTGATGGCATTAGTTCGATCCGTGTCGATAGCCAATCATGATCCAATAGGGAGAATGAAATAACGGGTTTATGAAGAAATATTGTTTAATTATGAATTCTTGCGAGATTAAAAAAAGAATACACACATCTCACGAAGTGAACCGTGTTCCTACAAATCAATACAATATGATTCCAATGGAAATTAATCAATTTTAGGAATATAAAATTTAGTGTATGCTAAACAGGAGAATTCACACATGAATATTGGGATTGCAACCACAAATTCTAGCATACCAGAGGCATCATAAACTTATTATACTTTAAGAGGGTTTAGAGAACTCCCACTGGAAGGCTGAACCATTCATCCCCACCAGGGGCTGAATCGATGGCACGTTAGATTCAGCCCATGTGCTCTCCCAATGAAGCGCTTAACAGGAGCTGAATGGTTACCACATCAGCATCCAACCGCGGGATTTCCAAACGTCTGGTAACCCAGATGTATAATTTTTTTCCAAATCTAAAGTATATCAAATGCCTGGACGATACCCATTAGGCGTCTGATCTATTGTTGGTGCATCAGATAAATTTGTTTATATACATATCAGACGTCTGATGTTTCAGCACCAGACGACTGAATTACATGGATTTTTTTCTTCCAGGAAATCAGGCGTCTGATGTTCACTAATCAGACATATGAAATCAGACATCTGATCTTTTATCAGACGTCTGATTCTTGTGAATCAGACGTCTGATTATGGCATAAAATGTCAATTTTGATATTTTTAAAATTAGAACCCTTTGTCATATATTGCAATATCCATAAATAAGTATTGCTCAACTTGATATATGAAATGCATAAAATTGAAAACATAGATAAAAATTTTAAATTTTAAATTACATTGCCATGCATATATTGAAATACAAATTACATTGCCATGCATATATTGAAATACAAATTACATTACATTACCTTCCAATGACCAGATATGCTCCTTTACATCATTTTTAATTGGGAGTGTCGTTGCTTCTCACGAGTTCAACATTTATTCCGAACATATCTCATCAAGTATGCAATTGTTTCGGAAGAATATTGCCGGTTGATTGTATTGTGGCAACTCATATTGTGTGGCATACATATGTCATTCATCCTCCACAATCATATTGTGCAAAATGATACTAGCTCGTATTATTTTTCCAAGTAGGTTTACTTGGTACATTCGAGCTGGGCCTTTAATAATTGCGAATCTTGACTGTAAAATGCCGAATATGTGCTCTACATCCATCTTACAGCCACTTGTCTAGCAACAAACAATTGAGCCTTTGCGTATTTCGGTAGACAAATAAATATGATAAACTTAGCATGTGGTGAATGGATACCATCGGCCAAGTAAAATTCAAGGTCATATTGGTTATCGTTAACCATAAATTGAACCGAAGGAGATCAATCTTCATAAACATCATTAAATAATGTGAATGGTCCAATACATTTATATTATTGCACCTACCTAGAATGTCGAAAAATGCATGACATATACATGTACCATATAATGAAACTACTTTAAGTACAATTATAGGCGATCCATGATCTCCCCGTGATTATTGTCATTTCCATGTCGATGGACAATTTTTCCATTCCCCGCGCATGCAATCGATCTACCCAACATACCTGAGAAACCACACACTTCTTCTACACTTAGAAAAGGACGAGTATCAGTGGCATTTGTCCTTCTCATATAGTCTTCTCCGAAAACTGAAGCAGCACAATTGAAAAAATTATTAAGACATTCTTAAGCAGTGGTTTTTCTTATTTGCCCATAATCATCAACTGCATCAAGTGATACTCCATATGCCAACACATGCATAGACTCCGTACATTTTTATAACGGTGAAAGACATACAACCCCAAGGATCAACAAGTTGCTGGAAGTATGAGAATTGTCTACGAAGGGCATCTACTATGTGAAGAAATACATGCATCTTCATGCAAAATCTGTCCTAAAATTGATGATCGTTGTCAATTGTGGGTCGGTGAGGTAGTCTCTATAAAGACGATTATGACTCGCCACCCGACCTCTATCCATGGTTACTGTATGGCGTGGATACACGACCACTATCCATGATTACGGTGCTTAGGAACTCATTGAGCATAAAATTGCTCAAGGCGGCTATTTATGCAACATCAACTTCATTTGTAGATGAAGAAGAAGACGTATTCGAAGACAGTGAAATATGTTTCTTAACGTTTAGTTTTGTATGTAGTAAAGTGCCATGCCGATGTTATATATAGGACTCCATATGAGAACTGCTAGTTTTTAATGGCTAGTTTGCAATTACTAGTTGTCACGGCCCGCTTCCCAAAAATGGAAGGCGAGGCGTGAAAAGGTCCGCTCAGACTTGAAGCTGTGAGGCTACAGTCTGAAAAGCGTCTGGTATAACCAAGTAAAGGTCCTTGCAATTACGAACAGAACAAAAATAATAATAAAAGAAGAGAGATAAAAATATTATTCAAATCTCAAAATGTCCACAAATAAAGTTCAACATCACAGAAAAGCCACCAGGCTTAAAAGAGTCTAAAAGGCCCCAAGCATAGCCAACAGAAAGAAACGAACTTACAGAAAAGGAAAGGCGCTACGCACCAGAAACCTAACAAGAACTAAGCAGAAAGCAACACAAACGAAGTCTCTACGACTGGTCGCCGGTGTCCTCGTACTCCATGTCAACAGTGGGCCCAGGCTCAACGTCAACAAACACCTCGTCCTCAGTAACGGGCTCTGGCTCAGCAACTAACATGCGACACCCAAAAGAGACGAGGGCGTATGTCAGCAAGTCTACAAGAGACTTGTGCAAGGAAACTAAAAGAAAGAGAAACAACCTAGCAGTTCTAAAATATACGATGACATGGCAGTTTATGGTATGGATGCAACAAGTAAGAAAGTGCAACAAGTATGACATGTCAATGGTAAACAAAGCTACTAAAACATTCACATGGATTTACAAGACAAGTAAGCACGTCGTGCACAGAGTTTACGCCTTTTGGCTGGAGCGGCTGTACGGGCCAACTCCTAAGCTCAAGTGATCGCTTAACCCTACCCCTCCACGTGTAATCGGGCATTGGCTTTTGACCAACACATGTAGCCCGCTTCTGGTTCGCGAGCCAGAAAGTGTATTTGGCATAGGGTTGTGCCTGCAACGCAGGTGCCTAGCCTCAACAAGGAAGTACAAGTGGCGTGTGCTACGAAAGTAAACATTCAAGCATGGAATGACATGTTATGATGCGTGTCATAGCAAGAGGACAAATAAAGTGCGTACATATATGGAAATTAAACGTGACAAGCATGGCAGAGTACAAATAAAGAGCATACAGACATGGAAATTAAACGTGACAGGCAAAATGTATGAATGGCATGGTAGGGTGTCAGATCTAACTTTGTTGTCAAGCTAGATCTTGAAATTGAGTCTAGGCGACTATCATTTCGTCGCCTAGTCTCTTTTACGCTAAAAGTGAGGGATGGCCTAAAACATGGCCTAAAACACAAGTTGGCAAGTTTTACTTGCCTGCAATTAGCCGTTCTGCAAACATCGTTCAATCAGTCCAATCTACCTATGTGCTTGGATTCACCAACATACAGTCCTAGATTAGATTATCTTCGTTAGTGATTTACTAAGAAATTAAAAATACCGATTTTAATCTTGATTAACATGCATTGGTTGGGGGTCCTAAGAGATCAGAAAAGTACCCTTACACGTCGAGAGAGCTACACTGGCGTCGGGTAGCGACGCCAGGGGTTGGAATATAGATAGCGCTCTAATCCAGATTCCAAAATATGATTCCATGATTGCCAATCCTTGGATAGCGACAAGATCAACGAGAAGAGTCCAACTCAGTGAGCAAAGTGAACGGTTGAAGATCTATGGCTCACGGGAAGCCGTAACAACGAACGGGGACTAAGGGGTCGACGTACACGAAGACTACGACGTTGAGCGTCGTAGGGGCTGATCATGACGTTAAGGAACACTTCTAGGTGAGGTAGGGGGCTGACGGAACGATCCAACAATGAGAGAGGGCGACGAGATCACGCAACGACGCGTCGGGACGTCGTTAGAACACGAAACAGCGAGAGCTCACTGTTTCGAAGCAATGGCGGCCTGCGGGGCTATCCACGGTGGCACAGAGGTCGGAGGGGGACGGAGGCACGTCGGAGGGGGCGACTCACGGTAGCCAGCGGTGGTTTGCGGCCGCTGCTGCTGCTGCGAGCTGCTGCAGCAGAAAACGGGGGCTGCGGGGCTTTTTCCGGCGGAGCAGCCGACGATTCCAGCAAGGAACGGGACCCACGGCGGTGAAGGCAGGCAGAGGAAGGTCAGGGCGAAGTCGGGGCGTGGATGATAGCAGCTGTGTGCGGCTCTCGGTCTTTTGCGTGAACAAAAGAAAGGATGGCGGCGGGGAAGAGGGTAGGTCGTCGTGCAAGGTCGGAGAGGGAGAAGGGGAGGTGAGCGGCGGTCTAAGGAAGAAGATCGCGCGAGGGAGTGCTGTGCTGCGGAAATATGAGAGGCGGCGGATTGATGGGTGTGTTTGCTGGGAGATGAGATAATATAACCCTAGGTTAATTTATAGAGTAGGGAAAGGGCAGCAGCTCACGTGGGTAGGGGCCAGGCTAGGGTAGTTAGGGTTTGTTATTCATTTTTTATATTAATAATTCAAAAACCCATGCTGTGTGTGGGTGTGTGCCAGGCTAGGGTTAAAATTGTTATAACAAAAATAACAATAAAGCCCTCACTCACCCAATCCTGGAGGTGTGCGGCCTGTGAACGATAAGTGGGCCTGCTCCTCTTCATATATATATCAATAATACAAAAGCCTTACTCAAACAACTGTGTGTGCCTGGAACTAGAGATGCGTGTGCTGTGCACTGATACGGCTAGGTGTGTGACTAGGGTCGGCCAAAGGTAAGTAGGGCTAGGTCAAAATAATTTTAAGATGTATAGTATTACAAAAATTATTAGGGGATAGAAGCCGAGTGAAACTTAGGGTTTACCAATATATAAACTGGGAAAAAGTGAAAGTGGGTCAAACATGGCTCTAAAATTATGAGATAAAAACTGGGGCGACCGTACCGTCAAGAGAAACAAAACTAAAAAGATGGATCACAAGTTCGACGATGAGAAACGAAACTAAAAATAAAAGGCCTCACGACAAAAGTGAAAATCGCGACGTCTCATCAAACAAAGTCAAATCGTGAGAGAACGACCTGTGAAATGACGTTTCAAAATAATTCCATAATTTAATATTATTCGAGAGGGTCACAACGGCATATTACACCAAAGGGTTCGGATACAAACAAGGTCTAAAATAAATACGTGCACGAACAAGACTATGTGCACAAAAAGCGTACGATCGAAAACAGACTGTGACATTAGTTTTTAGCGGCTAGTTTGCAACGGCTAATTTGCAATGGCTATTTTTAATGCCACAATATATTCATTAAAATAACATACATAAGTTTCAATAGGCAGGAATAATTGGAAATTAAAATACAACAACGACTAATTTTATAACTAGGACAACATTATTTTGGAAACAACTCAGACTCTAATCATTCTAAAAAATTTCTTCCCGAGCTGATAGATTTTCCTTCGTCGGTAGCTTCGAATACATTTCTAACTTCTTCGTGCGGGCAATGTTATCCATTGAATTTGCCGGCATACTTTGTGTATTGATGAATTCCTTCATCAGACCCCTCTTTTGGACATCAGCTTTTGCAATTTTTGAGAATGTATCGGACATTCCTTCTGCCATCGTGGGCATTGCCTTTGCCTTGGCCTTCGCTTTTCTTTTTGCGGCTTTCACCTAGACGGGACAGATTACAACTTGCACATCTTCACTGGTATCACCAATATAAGTAGGTGTATTCAGCTCGGTAGGTCTATTTGGCTCTGACAGTGTACCCGTCTCTGAAGAAGATGAATAATTTCCATGTTTATTGATATTTGTTCTTTTGAATGAGCTCTCTTGGCCTACCTACATCTTCTTTGGATCATACTTAAACATGTACCATACATGCTCTAAGTTGAACTTCTTTACCGCGTCACTTTCATAAATTTTATAGGCAATGAATACAACGTCATTTCTGGACTCATCACTCTTCTTTTGTGCCTTTCTTGATTGTAGGCTCCTACAAACTTGGAGACATGCCCATTCAAATAGTGCCAATGATTTTCGCAAGACTTGTAATCTCGAATGGCTCCACCAGTTTGGAACTCGACGACATACTCTGTCACCTTGTTCCAAAATATTGTGCACGATTGATCAGTACCAATAATGAAGTCTAGGATGATATTTTTAGATAAGTACTAACCATGACCTTGTCTTTCTTAATTGTCTAGCTTGGATATTTTTTATCGGCCGTAACTACTGGTGGTGGAAAATCCTTTTCTTTTAAGTAAGTGGCTTGTCTTATGATGGTTGTAGCATCCCCTATGCTATTCTATTACACATTGCGTTGAAAATTCGGGGCATGTTGAGTTATATTGGAAATGTGGGTTGCATGTAAAATGTGGATTGTATGGCAAATTTGGATTGTATGGGTAAGTTGGATTCGGATGAATAGATGTGTTATATTCTACATTGGTCACAAGTGATGAAATATGTGGAGGATTTGGGTGGCTAGATGAACTTGAAGATTTTAAAAAAAAAATGGTGGTAATAATTGGGATGATGTGGATCCATGACCAATGAGTATTCAATGAACAAAATTAGATAACTAAAGGAAAAATAAGATTGGAGACGTGTGAAACAAATGCTTGGGAGTATCATCTATATTGAAGACGAACATGCCAAAATACTAAACCAAAACATGAACAAAGTCCAGGAAATAAGCTTGAAAATCCAAGTCTCAATGGCCCTTAGCGACTATTTTTCTCACTGTTTCAGACGTCTGAAGTTCACTACTTAAATGTCTGATCATTGACCAGACGTTTGGAAAATGATCGTCATACATTTGGTCCATGTCTCAATGGCTATTAACGGTTTTCCCCCCTCAATTAGACGACCGACATTCACCAATCAGACGTCTGATCATGTATCAAATGTCTGGCAAATGAACGTTAGACGTCTGGTTCATGGTCACTGAGAAAAAAATTATGCTACCATGATCGGTCAACCGGTGCCTAATCACCAAACGTTTGGGCTTGTCAGTGATTAAAAAAATAAAATCCCAAAAGAATCACGTGTCTGGTGTGTAATAACCAGACGTCTGATCCTGGCATATTTGGAAAAATAATAATGCGCCCGCTGTGTCAGCGAAAATGCCAGACTGAACAGGGAGTTTAAAATTTTAAGTGCATGTTCAGCCCTCTCTTTACTTTTTTTTGTAAAAACCCCCTCTATGTATGATTAAGCTCCCCCTTCATCCCCCTTCAGCCCTCTATTGGGTGTGCTATTAGGCATAAAGTGTAATGCCTTAGTAGCTATTGCACAAGTACTAGAGGGGGGTGAATAGTACTTTAAAATAATTAAGAAGATAATTCCTAATTATCTTGCAAACTCAACCAACAATGCGGAAATGAAAGTGTGACAACAATAAAATACAATCGCAAACAAATGATATAACGGGTTCGGATCCACCCAAGTCTCCCCGACTTGTTCCCGGTGATCCTACGTCCCAAACACCCGGATCCCCTCCGGATACTTGAGTTAGAAACTTCTAACTCAAATTTGCACTATGAAATTCTTGTAGAAAACCTCTATAAGATCAAATCATACACAAATGAAAATGTGACTTACACAAACCGGGATCACACACAACTCTCACAACCGAGAGTAAAACTAGCAATATCAAAGTAAATGAAATACGAAATGCTTACCAACAAAATCCTATGCCTTGAGTAAAACTTACAATATTAGGACAAGGAGGATTTTGAGGAAGAAGAAGGCACCAAACCCTAGCTTCAAGAAGTTGACCAGCAATAGAAGCCTAGGGAGGAGTTGGTGACCTTAGAATCAAGCTCTTGGCTTGAAAGGCTCACAATCAATGAATCTCTCTTTAGGAGTAAGAGTGAAGGAGAGATTCTTGTGAGAAATGAAAGCTTGGAAATGAGAAATAAATGCTTCTCTTTGATTCTCTAAGATGCAATTAATATCAGCCTTGAATGCTATGAAGAAGCATCTCAAGATTATATAGGATAAAGAAGAGAGAGAGAGAGAGAGAAAATTCGTGCATTTAATGCTCCAACGGATCTATTTCTAAAGCAGTCTAATCGGTCAAAGAAGGATCACTGCCCAACTAGATTCACAACTAGTCGGTCGGTGATTCAACATGGACCGACTAAAAGGTTCACAGCCAAAAAGAAGAATTCAGGAAGTATAGAACTAGTCGATCTAATAAGACTTGCCAACCGACTAGTTTGACAACTAGTCGGTCGGTGAGTGTTCTTTGACCGACTAAAAGTTGAAATAGAATAGGTTGGATTCAAGTAGAGCTAATCGGTCTAAGAACAAATTCCAACCGACTAGTTTCACAACTAGTCGGTCAATAGTTGTTCTTGGACCGACTAACTGTAAACAGTAGCTCAGGCTGAAAAATGAAGTCTTAACTAGTCGGTCTAAGAAGGATTCCTAACTGACTAGTTTGACAACTAGTCGGTCAGTGAACCTTCTTGGACCGACTAATTGGTCAACAGTGAAGACGCTGAATTTAGCAAGGAGATCTAGTCGATTCAAGAAGGATTACTGACCGACTAGATTGTCATCTAGTCGGTTGGTTCTTCTTCTTGAACCAACTAAGATGCACAAAAAGCCTTGAAATGAAGCGTGAAGCTTCGGAAAAGTTTCTATGGGCTTCTAAGATAATCCTAGCTCTAAGATATGAGCGTTATGAAGATAATCATGTAAGACCTACTCAGGGCTTAACATTCTACGAAAAGAAGCTAGAAGACAATAAATTAAACTTGACGAACCGTTTTCAAAGCTTCAATCCGAAACTCTTGACTTCAATAATGCTCCTAGAGCTTCAACGAAGCTTCAGGCACACGATCACGTGCTTTGAGAAGTCTTGAGACGTCGCTTTTGATGTTCATAGAATTTAGGTGACGATCTCCATAACTGCGCTCACAAAGAGTTAGTTCACGATATTTATGTTTGTTCATCATCAAAACCAAATCCGGGGAATCAATACTCAACATTCTCCCCCTTTTTGGTGATGACAAACCAACATAAATAATAATCAATAATAATGATTCAAATGAAATTTACTTACTCCCCCTGCATTGATGACACGTTAATTCCATACAAAATAATAATCAATAAGCATCAAGCAGACGAGGAAAGTATAAAATGTGAATCCAATTATTGAAATTTCGGATCTAAATCCATTTTTATATCTTAACTCCCCCTGAATCTAACATAACAAATTAGATTCTCAGAAAATTGCTTTAAATTATCATTTAGCACATCGTCATTATTAATTCTCTCCCCCTTTGGCATTAGCAAAAAGAGTGGGAGGAGATCAACGACAACAACAATGGCTACAATTAAAAGCACGGGAGTCGTAGAATACGACTACGGTCCAAATGACACCAAAGTAAAATACGAAGTAAATCAAAGCGTGCCAACAAGACCATAGTCGATAATCGAAAAATAAAATCATCAAAACTCAAATCAATTTCACGTATTGAGTTATGGAACATACTCTCCAATATCAACATTCTTGATGAATTAAGTGCATGGAAAACAATTCTATGTTTTCATAGAAATAATTTCTATTAAATCAAATTTAATCGTCGAGCGACGAAGTCAACATCAGAGACAAAAAGAATATAATGCGCAAAAAGAATATAATGCGCACAATGAAGTAAATGTCAACACGATGTGTGTGTATATATATATATATATATATATATATATATATATCCATTAAATTAAACAATAAAAAATTTAGCGTAAAAAAATTTAGCGAAACAACAAATTAGCGTAAAAAAACTGCTATTTGTTGTTCCGGCGCCTGCGCCCAAGGAGCCCCGCTAAATTTTTTTACGCTAATTTGGCGTCCCGTTAAATTTTTTTACGCTAATTTGTAGTCCCGTGCCAAAGGCGCGGGCGTTAAATTTGTTGTTCGACGTCGAATTTGTTGTTCCGTGCCAAAGCCGCCAGCGCCGAATTTGTTGTTCCGCGCCAAAGGTGCCCGTGCTGCTAAATATTTTTACGCTAATTTATTGTTTTGTTAAATTTTGGCTGTGGAAATAATTTTCAGAGAACAAAGATCTCGCGGTGGAAATAACAGAAGGCGCCCCGCTAAATTTTTTTACGCTAATTTGTTGTCCCGCGCCAAAGGCGCCGGCGCCAAATTTGTTGTTCGACGTCAAATTTGTTGTTCCGCGTCGAAGGCGCCTGCGCCGAATTTGTTGTTCCACGCCGAAGGTGCCAGTGCCGCTAAATATTTATACGCTAATTTATTGTTCTATTAAATTTTGGCTGTGGAAATAATTTTCGGGGAACAAAGATTTCTCGGAGGAAATAAGTTCGGCGCCCGCGCCGAAGGCGCCCCGCTAAATTTTTTTTACAAAGATTTGTTGTTCTGCGCCTAAGGCGCGGGCGTCAAATTTGTTGTTCAACGTCGAATTTGTTGTTTCACGCTGAAGACGATCACGCCGAAGGTGTCTGTGCCACTAAATATTTTTACGCTAATTTATTGTTCTGTTAAATTTTGGCTGTGTAAATAATTTTTCAGGAAACAAAGATTTCGCGGGGAAATGTTAAATGAAGCGTGCCTGTGGGCACGGGTTATGACTAGTATATATATAAAACATGGTACAACAAAATGTATACATCCGCCAACATACATAAAAACGATCGAAAGATCGGTGCACACATACAACATATGTCTCAACAGACATCAAAATGAATATACAACATCAAAAAGTGTATCATCAGAACATCCAAAAATATAAAAAATCATAACCACCAACTATCCTACCCCACTCTCTCACAACAAAGTATATCATCCAATGTGCACAAGGAGAGTCCTCCAACGCAAGCTCAGGAGGCAGAGGGAGGATCAGCAGCAGCAACAGGCTCTGCAGAAGGGGTGGTGGTCACTGGGTCGACTGGAGTGTCCACAGAAGGGAGAGTCACAACAGGAGTGGTCTTGGGAGCATCAGAAGAAGTATCCACCGAAGGAATAGTGGCAGCAGGTGTGCTCTCGGGAGCACCAGCAGAAGAAGCAGCAGTAGACGTACCCTCTGGGGCACGAACATGAGATCCAACAAGCTCCTGGAGCTCAGCCTCATCCATTTCCCCATCTTCAGAAACAGACGGAGGAACCTCAATGCCAAAGTGAGAACAGATGCGAGCTAGCATCTCCTCAGAGCGAGAAACACGAGACTCCACACGTCTCAGAGAAACGGCAAACTCAGCGAGTGTAGGAGCAGGAGGAGGAGCAGCTGAAGAGGTACTCTTGGTGGCAGAAGGGGTAGTCCTCTGAACGTGACGAAGCGCCGCAAGAGACTTCTTGACGGCCGTCGCATTCAGAGGAGGACCCAACGGACGCTGGTCATCAGGAGGAAGAGGGACCCCGAAGTGACGAAAAACGAGGGTCAAAAGGCAAGGATAAGGGATGCGAGCTGATTTGGTGGACTTTCGGATGCATTCAAAGGAGTCCATCTTATCTAAGATAATACGAGCCCAATTGATCTCGCTACCCTTGAAGAGAGCGTAGATCAGCTTGAGGAACGGCTGAGAGGGCAAGATAGATGAGCCGTACTTCGGAAGGAGGCACGACTTCAAGATAAGATTGAGGACCCAAGCATTAGGCTTAAATGATTTCGAGGGGACGCCAATCATGGCGGGAGGGATAACATGAAACATCTCAGAAAGCATCGCCTGGTTAAGATCGTGGATATCATCCACGGAGATATCAGCAGGGAGCAGGCCAGAAGATGAGACACCAATCAACTCCCCTAAAATCTCTGCCGTGAGGATAATAGGTGTCCCCAAGACAGTGGACTCAATAGAGTGGGTGTCGTCATACTGACCTCGAACACGATTCGCATAGAATAATTTGACAAGATGGGGGTACGGGTGAGGGTTCACCTTGGGGTCATGGCGAAGATAGTCAAGTAGGCCGCTATAGGAAAGAAGATCGGCGAGATGAGGGAAATCGGAGAACTGAACGAAGTGCTCCAATATCAGTGGACAGTGCTCGATACGGTTGTAAGCCGCGAGACACATCAGGTCATCGCGACATAACGATATATCGACACCACCCAAAGACATGGGAGCCTTCCCCTTAGACGGACGAGTGCTAGATCGAGGAGGAGGAGTATGAGCCTTATTGGTAGGCTCAGACTCAGGGATATACTCTGCGTCGGAGGCATCGTCAGATTCACTGGGAGGAGTGGGAGCACGGAACTTCTTAGGCTGGGGCTTGGGTTGAGATGATCGGGCTCTAGGCTTCACAGTCGTTGTCCTCTTCTTCTTAAGAGGAGGCGAAGAGGAGGATGGATGAGTCGATTTGGCGCGGCGTTTGGGTTGAGGAGGGTCGGTAGAAGGCGACTCGACGGTCATGGGAGACGGACTCGAGGGACCGATAGGAAGACGTGTCTTCGCCATAATCGAGACGAGACAACACACTAACGCACAATATCGACACAAACGAAATCGAAGAAAACCTAGGTCGAAACCCTAAGTCGACGAAAATCGAAGATAGACCTAGAATGAAACCCTAAAACGTAGAGAGAAAGAGATACCTAGGTCGACTGGAGGTAGGGAGATGAACGAAGACGACGACATACGGCGGCCGGAGACGGCGGCGCACGGCAGAGGAAGTCGAAAAGACACAGGGGGGTCGCGGGGTTAGGGGCTGTGAGAGGAGGGATGCACCGATTAGAGTGAGATCTAATCGGTGCCAAGGAGTATAAGTCGACAGAAAATGGAAAAGACCCACGTGCCCTAACGCATTTAGTCGGTCACAGTTCAAGTGCTGACCGACTAGATTGCAATCTAGTCGGTCGGCCAATGAACATGAACCGACTAAGTGTAAACAGTAACTGAAGCCAAAATTAGGGCAAGAGTTAGTCGGTCTGAGTTCAATAGCAGACCGACTAGAACTCAATCTAGTCGGTCGGCCAATGAACTAGGACCGACTAAAAGAGTCCAAAAATTTAAAATGTCGAAATTTTGAGTTTTCTCCTAAGAGAACTTGGACGAAACATCGAAATACTCTCACACATCTTTATACTACCCCATAAAACATCGAAAATCTTAAATATGACGTTCATGAATAATTCGAGCATAAATTCCGAAAATTCAACCAAAAATCCAGAAAATCTCAACCAATCTATCATGAGCATATATAAAGAAAATTATTATCATGCAAGATTATTGCAAATATGAATCCTAAATCTCAGATTCACCCATAATCCCCAATTCTCGACGTAACCGCACAAAGGAGTCTTCCTTGAGTGGTTTCGTGAAAATATCGGTGATTTGCTTCTGGGTTTCAACGTACACTAAAATGATGTCCTTTTTAGCAACATGATCATCTAGGAAATGGTGACAGACATCTATGTGTTTAGAACGGGAATGGTGTACCGGATTCTTAGAGAGACATATTGCACTTTGGTTGTCCACCATGATAGGGCAAGTATCACAGTTTATACCAAAGTCATTAAGAGTGTGTCTCATCCAAAGAACCTGAGCACACGCAGCACCGGCGACAATATATTCCGCCTCGGTGATTGAAAGTGATACGGAATTCTGCTTCTTGAAAAACCAAGAGACAAGAGAATTTCATATAAAATGACAAGTGCAACTAGTACTTTTCCTGTCAGATTTGCATCCAGCATAATCTGCGTCACTATATGAGATTAACTTATTTGTGCTAGACTTTGGATAATATAATCCGTAATCGGGGGTGTAACTTAAATAACGGAAAATACGTTTTACCGCTACTAAGTGAGATTCCTTAGGTTGAGATTGATAACGAGCACATACACATACAGCAAACATAATATCGGGCCGACTGGCAGTAAGATATAATAAACTACCTATCATACCTCGATATAGACGAATGTCTACATCTTTGCCGCCCGAATCTTTATCAAGATGTGTAGTAGTGCTCATTGGAGTCTTCTTGCCTGAGGCATTCTCCATTCCAAATCGCTTGAGCAACTCCACCGTGTACTTGGTTTGGTGGATGAAGATTGCATCGTTCATTTGGCGAATTTGGAGACTAAGAAATATTTGAGCTTACCCATGTGGCTCATCTCAAATTGGTCCTTCATAACATTAGAAAACTCTTCGCAAAGAGTGAAGTTAGTAGCACCGAAAATGATATCATCAACGTAAATTTGAACTAAAATAATATCATTATTTGAATACTTAACAAATAATGTAGAATCAACTTCACCCATTTAAAAACCCAAATCCAAAAGAAAATTCTTTAGGCGGTCATACCAAGCTCGAGGAGCTTGTCTCAAACCATAAAGTGCTTTCTTAAGTTTGAAAACACGATTTGGAAATTTTTCATTTATAAAACCCGGAGGTTGAGAAACATAAACTTCCTCAAAGACATCTCCGTTTAAAAACGCACTTTTTACATCCATTTGAAAGAGTTTAAAATCTTTATGGCATGCAAAAGATAACAACAACCTAAGAGATTCTAATCTAGCTACCTGAGCAAATGATTCTTCGAAATCTATACATTCCTCTTGTCGGTAGCCTTGAGCTACTAACTGAGCTTTGTTCCGGACGACGATTTGGTTCTCGTCGGTCATGTTTTTGAAAATCCACTTCGTTCATATAACGGTGTGGTTCTTCGAAGGCAATGGAACAAGCTCCCAAACCTCATTCCTCTCAAATTGAATGAGTTCCTCCTCCATGGCTAAGATCCAAGCACTATCTTCGCACGCTTCGTTAATATTCTTTGGCTCTATTGAGGAGGCAAAGGCACAATGAGCGAAGTAGTTGACTTGAGATCTCGTCTTGACACTATCAAGTATGTTGCCAATGACTTGCTCATGGGGATGGTCACGAACTGTATGAAGCCGTTTGGGAACTCCCTGATCACTAGGAATATTCTCAAAAGATTCATCAGTAGGGTTAGTATCAATAGAATCAATAGAATTAGAATTACCAATAGAATCACATAAAACATCCATGGAGTCATCATCATTAGTAATTCTAGACGGGACAAAATTTTCATTGAATGAAACATGAAGTGATTCCTCGATCGTTGAGCTTCGTTTGTTGTATATCTGGTAGGCTTTGCTACGGGAGGAATGTCCAACAAATATCCCCTCATCGGATCTTGGATCAAATTTGTCCAAACTTCCATACATGTTTTTAATAAAACATTTTGCGCCAAAAACTCGAAAATGTTTAACTTGAGGCAATCTACCAAACAACAATTCATAACAAGTTTGTTTGGTGCCGGGCCGCAAAAGTATTCTATTAAACACATAGCAATCGGTATGTACCGCTTCCGTCCAAAATTGATGGCCAAGTTGGCTATCATCAAGCATAGTGCGAGCACATTCCACTAGCGTCATATTCTTCCTCTCAACAACACCATTTTGAGGGGGTGCATGAGGGAAAGAAAAGGTATGAGTAATACCAACTTCATCACAAAAATTTGAGAAAGACTCATTCTCAAATTTCCCTCCATGATCACTACGAATAGTGACAATGGTGGTTCTAATGAGATTTTGTACTTTCTTAACAAATATTGTGAAGTTTTCAAAAGTATCATTTTTATTACTTAAGGAAAATACCCAAGTAAATCTAGAAAAGTCATCAACGATGACAAGTCCATATCGTGCATTTCCTAATGAAGCAACTCTAGTTAGCAAAAAGATCTAGATGTAAAAGCTCTAGAGGCCGCTTAGATGAAATGCTTTTCTTAGGTTTAAATGACGATTTAGGAAGCTTGCCTCGTTGACACGAGTCACAAAAGCTTTTCTTTTGAAAGACAAGCTTAGGAAATCCTTTAATAGAATTTAACTTGGAAAGCTTAAAAAGTGTTCCAAAGTTCACATGACCAAAACGTCGATGCCATAAGTGTTGTTCACTTGTGTTGGCAATGAGACATTGTTCATGTGATTTTGGAAGATCTAATATATAAATATCCTTATGGCGTGTGTCAGAGAATAACACATTATTAGTATCTTTATTCAAAATATGACACATTCCTTTCGCAAAGCTAACTGTGTAACCTTTGTCACAAAGTTGGCTTATTGAAATAAGATTGTGGTTTAATCCTTTAACAAGGTAAACATCACTTATTAGTGGTTTAGAAGGATTACCTACTTTACCAACACCAATGATGGTTCCGCTCTCGTTGCCTCCAAAGACGACTCGGTTCCCATTTGCAATGGGCACCACTCCGGAGAGCAATTGAGCATCACCCGTCATGTGTTTTGAACACCCGCTATCGAGTATCCAATTATTCTTGGAGCTAAATTTGGATTTGTTGCTCCGTTTCTTTTTCTTGAGTACCTAAAGATAGAAATATCATTCCATGGTACCCAAGGTCATTGGGTCCTAAAAGATTAGACCTTTGGAAGCCAAGTCCAATTGGACTTAGACTTCCCCACATAATCATCATTATGCACTACATTCATGAAATAAGAATTCATGTAAGCTTGTTTTCATGCATATTGGTGTTCTTCGAGCCCCAAATAGTGAATATTTTGGGAGCCCTATTCCTATTGGGAGCATGCATACGTTGTTGATTTCTACGTGATGCATGTGGCCTATGAGGAGGTGGCCTAGGAAATGCATGACGTGGATAAGCATATGGCACATGATGAAATGGTGGCGGCGACATATGATATGATGCATGATGGTAATCATTCATATGATAATGTGGATGAGCATATGCATGTGGAGGAACACGTGCGTGAGAGTGTCTCACTTGGTGTGCCCGTGCCCGTGGACGTGTAGCATAGAAGTCATCATAATTGTGAACCGGTGGAGTAGGATGTGTGTTCCTACGTGGCATAGTATTGGTGTACATAAATGCATGACCCTTCTTTGGAGGTCCACCCAAAGTGGGTTTCTTTCCAAATAAGGGTGTGTACGAAGTGGAAGCACCATTGATAGAAGAACTACCAACAGAGTGTTTGCTCCCACTCGTTGAGACTTCGGAAGATGGCCTAACAAAGGTGGTAGACGATTTGGATGAATTTCCCATTTTATACCCCAAGCCAATGTGGTGATTGGCCGGAAGTAAGTCATTTAGGATATTATCCAAATGGTCCTTACCTTTATTGAATTTATTAATTCGGCCTAATGTGCACTCATACTTCTCGGTAAGAGATTGCATAGAAGCATCCAACGTGGACACTTACGATGTGAGTACACAAACACGGGACTTGATATTTTCATTCTCAATACTCAAAGTTGAGTTTCGAGAAATCAAATCCGTTATGTCGCGTTCATCCGATTCCTCAATATGAACATGCTCAAGTTGAGATTTGAGATTTACAATCTCATTTCTCAAACCTTCAACAACGGTGTCGTTGTTGATGGTGATAGGCTTAGGTGAGGTTTGGAGGCTAGTTAACTCATCTTTCGTCTTAGTATATCTATTAACCAATTTAGAATACTTAGACCATATTTGCTCGTTAGCTAATCTAAGGTCATTCATAGTTACCTCATCGCCTTCATCCTCGCTATCATCGGAGGAAGACTCTTGATCATGTTCCTCTCTAGCCATGAAGCACATGTGTGCTTGCTCCACTTGCTCATCATCCGACTCTCCACTTGAGGAGTCCTCGTCGGAGTCGGTGAATGTGCCGACAAGCCCTTTCTTGTACCCTTTCTTGTACTTCTTTGACTTGTCAAACTTTGGCGCCTTCCATTTCTCCTTGTGTTAGTTTTGAGGACAATCCGCTTGCATGTGTCCTGGCTTGTTGCATTTAAAACACAAAGGAGCGGAGGCGTTAGAAGAGCTAAATTTAGATTTGTTCTTGAAATTACCTTTCCGGAAGAATCGGTTGAACTTCTTTGCCATGAGGGCAATGGATTCCAAGTCCAACTCGTCTTCCAAGTTTTCATCATCGGTAGATGTAGACGGAGCGGCCTTGAACGCAATCGCCTTTTTCTTTGGCTCGTCTTGCTTCAAGTACAACTTCATCTTGTCTTGCATCTTTATCTTACTATCCTTACGTACCTCATAAGACATCAAGGTACCAATTAGTTGAATGACAGTGTATTTGTTCATATCGTTACCTTCCTCGATGGCGAAGGTACGCTTTTCCCAATAAGAAGGAAGTCCGTCAATTATCTTTGAGACTTTCTCCTTTTGGGTGTAGGTCTTTCCAAGAGCCTCCAACTCGTTGGTAATGTCAACGAAGCGAGCATAATACTCCTTCATCTTCTCACCCTGTTGCATATGAAATAATTCGTAATCTTTATTTATAACGGTGAGTTTGGATTCTCTTGCCCTACTCGTTCCTTCATGCAAGATGAGGAGTGAGTTCCAGATTTGATATGTACTCTTACATGTGCATATCTTGTTGAAGTCTTCGGGCTCCAAAGCACATTGCAAGGCATTCATTGCCTTGGCATTGGTTACCTCCGCGGTGACCTCCGTGGTAGTCCACTTTGCGAAATCTTCTTCGACGGGCTCGACATACTCCGTCATCGTAGCTCTCCATAGTGAGGTGCTCCGGAGGAACGTTTCCATCCGGCATTTCCAGTACCCATAATTGGTACCGTTGAATAAAGGAGGCCTAGTCAAGGAGTGTCCTTCCATCACCAAAGAAGCTCCTTCACGGTTCCTGAAGGTGCTGTAGTCTGAAGATGGACGAACGGTCTTGTTATCGTTGGTAGACATAGCTATGAACTTGGCTCCGATACCAAATGTAATGCCCTGATAGCTACTGCACAAGTACTAGAGGGGTGGTGAATGGTACTTTAAAATAATTAAGAAGATAATTCCTAATTATCTTGCAAACTCAACCAACAATGCGGAAATGAAAGTGTGACAACAATAAAATACAATCGCAAACAAACGATATAACGGGTTCGAATCCACCCAAGTCTCCCCGACTTGTTCCCGGTGATCCTACGTCCCAAATACCCGGATCCCCTCCGGATACTTGAGTTAGAAACTTCTAACTCAAATTTGCACTATGAAATTCTTGTAGAAAACCTCTACAAGATCAAATCATACACAAATGAAAATGTGACTCCCACAAACCGGGATCACACACAACTCTCACAACCGAGAGTAAAACTAGCAATATCAAAGTAAATGAAATACGAACTGCTTACCAACAAAATCCTATGCCTTGAGTAAAACTTACAATATTAGGACAAGGTGGATTTTGAGGAAGAAGAAGGCACCAAACCCTAGCTCCAAGAAGTTGACGGGCAATAGAAGCCTAGGGAGGAGTTGGTGACCTTAGAATCAAGCTCTTGTCAATGAATCTCTCTTTAGGAGTAAGAGTGAGGGAGAGATTCTTGTGAGAAATGAAAGCTTGGAAATGAGAAATAAATGCTTCTCTTTGATTCTCTAAACTGCAATTAATATCAGCCTTGAATGCTATAAAGAAGCATCTCAAGATTATATATGATAGAGAAGAGAGAGAGAGAAAATTCGCGCATTTAATGCTCCAACGGATCTATTTCTGAAGCAGTCTAATCGGTCAAAGAAGGATCATTGACCGACTAGATTCACAACTAGTCGGTCGGTGATTCAACATGGACCGACTAAAAGGTTCACAGCCAAAAAGAAGAATTCAGGAAGTATAGAACTAGTCGGTCTAAGAAGACTTGCCAACCGACTAGTTTGACAACTAGTCGGTCGGTGAGTGTTCTTTGACCGACTAAAAGTTGAAATAGAATAGGTTGGATTAAAGTAGAGCTAGTCGGTCTAAGAACAAATTCCAACCGACTAGTTTCACAACTAGTCGGTCGATAGTTGTTCTTGGACCGACTAACTATAAACAGTAGCTCAGGCTGAAAAATGAAGTCTTAACTAGTCGGTCTAAGAAGGATTCCTAACCGACTAGTTTGACAACTAGTCGGTCGGTGAACCTTCTTGGACCGACTAATTGGTCAACAGTGAAGACGCTGAATTTAGCAAGGAGATCTAGTCGGTTCAAGAAGGATTACTGACCGACTAGATTGTCATCTAGTCGGTTGGTTCTTCTTCTTGAACCAACTAAGATGCACAAAAAGCCGCGAAATGAAGCGTGAAGCTTCGGAAAAGTTTATATGGGCTTCTAAGATAATCCTAGCTCTAAGATATGAGCGTTATGAAGATAATCATGTAAGACCTACTCAAGGCTTAACATTCTACGAAAAGAAGCTAGAAGACAATAAATTAAACTTGACGAACCGTCTTCAAAGCTTCAATCCGAAACTCTTGACTTCAATAATGCTCCTAGAGCTTCAACGAAGCTTCAGGCACACGATCACGTGCTTTGAGAAGTCTTGAGAAATCGCTTTTGATGTTCATAGAATTTAGGTGACGATCTCCATAACTACGCTCACAAAGAGTTAGTTCACGATATTTATGTTTGTTCATCATCAAAACCAAATCCGGGGAATCAATACTCAACATAAAGCGGGTTTGGGACAACCATGATGAGATCCTGATTCGACCTAATTAAGAAGCTTGTAATATGATTTGGGTCTTATATTGGATTAAGCAGATTTAAATCATACCTAAAGTCCCAGACCATGTATTGGGATGTGTTCAGATCGTGTTCAATTCGAGATCCGACCCGGGCTAGTCTGTCTCCGACATTTTTTGACGGTTTTTTACAGGGGACATGTTGTGAAGGGATAATACCGAGTTGGTTAGTCGGTTGAGATCACGACTTATCTTATAGATAAGACCATATCTAATGTATCTTATTTGTATATGATTCTCTATATGTTATAAATAAAGAGCTGGGGGTTTCTCCCCATATGATGATTCATAACACATTATCAGCACGAGCCTCTAAACAAAAATTCTACACAAAATCGATCGTTGGCAAAGCAAAGAAAGGTGGGAGATCCGTGCGCGCAGTGTCAAGCTTCATCAAACGAGAGTCATCATCCGCGTAGGCTTCGTTCAACCGTCGCTATATCCGGAGGACGGATATCGAGGTAAATCTCGCTAAAATGTCGTTTTTATCATATGTATGATAGTATTCTCCATAAATCTCGCAAGATCGAAGTGGAATTAGGGCTAACCGCTTATATTAACGATTTTTATTATACAAAAATCATGTTTTTAACATGATTCAATCAGAAATTGTATAATATAATTTTTCCATAACCCCTCGACATTAACGGGCGCCGTTTTTGTGCCGCCCCGTCCCCACACATTTCCCCCCAAAAGGGAGGCAGTGTTCAGGCCGCTGCAAGGAGCCCCCCGAAAGGTGGGGCAGTGTTCAGGCCGTCGCACATTCCTTGCGCTTCCTCCGCCTGAAGCGAGGAGGGCCGCCGCCGGCGTCCTAGCATTTCCCCCTGCCTGAAGCGAGGGGGGTCGTCCCGTCCCCGATCGGTTCCCCCCGATGGGGGGCTGCCACCCCTGCGCCCCCCAGTAGGGGCCGCCGTGATATCCCCCAAGAAGGGGGGGATTCCCCCCACCCCCCGCTCCGGTGATGGGGGGACACTGTGTTCCCCTTCCCCCTCGCTCCGGCGAGGGGGCGCCACACATTCCCCCTTCCCCCTCGCTACGGCGAGCAGGGGGCCGCCGTTTTCAAACCCCCCTTGCCTGGCCACAGGGGGAGGGCCCCTACCCCTTGCCCCCGCATGGCTGCAACAGTTCGAGGGGCAGCGTCGGCTGCCCTAGTCGCCGCCACTCAAACCCTATTTTTCGTACTGGGCTTGAAGCCCATTGAAAAAAAACAAAAACGGACCGCGGGCCTGAAGCCCGCATCCAAGCTGCAGGCCTCAGGCCTGCAAGCAAATTTTCCAAAAAAAATGACTGCGGGCCTGTAGCCCGCAGCCACAATGCGGGCTTCAGGCCCGCAAGCTGTCTATACTGGAAAAAAACAAACATACAAACATATTATATTAAAAGGGGGAGGGGCTAAAAAAAGCTTTAAAATGTTGAGAAATAGATTGGAAGAAGTGTGTAAACTAATCTCTAAAATCAAGAGTAGCTATGGCATTAGCCATGGCTCTCAATATATATACATTTCCTTAATAGTTTAGGAGTCCAAGGGACTCCCCACTAACTTAGTGGGGAGTAAATGGTGAGATGAAGAGAAGGGAGGGAGGCCAAAGGCCTCCCTCAACTCACAACACTCCCCCTCATCTCTCCATTATTTTGGTTTAAGCATATGAATACTTCAGGATTCAGTATGCTAATGGGGTGGATACTTCTGGATCCAGAGCCACTGTGGTTGCCTCGTTAAAACCTTAGCTGTGGAAAACCCAGTGGGAAAAACCAGCAGCTCAAGGGAAAAGAGTACAACTATCGAGGGACTCCCCCTGATCTGTACAAGCTTCAGGCTTGCAGATCTCCTATGTATCTATACAAACAATAATCTCCTATTCGTCTATACATCCATCATATTCTGAAAGAAAATACAATCATCACTCATCTATACAAGTTTCACTCATCTAGCGTCTATTGGAAAGCAGTGGCGCTCTGGAGTGGAACGCATTTTGAAGTTGGTAGATGACCCCACTGAAGTATTCTTTGAATCAGTCTTCACTGTGTTTGCAAGTTACTGCTGGACCTGGCTGAGCGTATTCAATACTTGCTTCTTGGATGATGGGCTTCTCAGAAGATGTAGACATTGGAGGATGATGTGTAGATATTTAGGAGGTGGCCGGCCTTTTGTGTTTTAGTCATCGCGATGATCTTTAAATCTGCATATGCAATATATATTTCTTGACCCTTGGAAGTTGCGCAGAAGCAGCTTATCCTTGGTCTAGTGGTGCTCTTCAGGGCAACACTGTATCTGGTTAACAACTTTAATGCAGACGTTCTATCAAAGACACGTGCAGTTGGCCAGATAAAGAAATGTAACAAGTACACTAAGGCTAGGCTCTTCGGGACCTAAGATGTCCTCCCCCTCTTCCAGCGACTGGAAGGTGTCATAAATACGAATATATTTTTAATAGGTTGCAAATGGACATCATTCTTCATAAACTCCATGTGTATGAAGGATATTAACGAGTTCCACCATGAAGGTGTTGAATATATAAGCCGGGATAATACCTTGTAATACCTAGGTTTTTCATTTCCAAGGTATGCTTAAAGCTATCTGATATATCAATGGTCTCTGCAGGAGATCCTATTAGCTTTAAGTTGATCATATGTACGGCGAATATCACAAATCCTGTCAACGATCTTTTGAAAAAGATACACGGGCAGAATATTGCTTAAGATCAACTAATGATCTTTGTAGCCTTTATGGAGAAGACGTTTCTACGTCTCTCTTTCACCTCTGGGGGTAGAGTATACCCTTATGGAAGTTTTATATAGATCTCTATATCTATATTGCCGTATATCTATGCAGTCACAACGTCCATGAGATGCATTTATTGGTTTTTTCAGAGAAGTTTAGGCTTTAGTAGGAAAATGATCATATTTCCTTCATTTCAATTTCTTATGAAATCCAACTTATATTCCACAGGTTTTACACATTCAGGTGTATGGACTACTGGTCCAAAGATTTTGCTTTTCAAGAGTGAGTCCAGCTCTACTCTTATTGCCTCGTCCCACTTTGGCCAATCTATGCGTTTACGCTATAGAAAAGTGGGTAGACGTCATCGTCGTATTCAGCGACGTGAACGGCAATAGCGAAAGCAAAACCGTCGTCGACGACTGTGCTATATCTATCCAGTACCTCTCCAGTACGTACGTAAAATAATGATGTTTCTCCTGTTGTTTCCTCTACAGGGGAAATTAGGAGGGGAGAGGTTGCTGGTCTGAGCTCAGCATCCTGTGGTTGGATCATTTTGATATATACAGGAATCGTCCTCTTTTGAGGAATTTTATATTGTGAACCTGGCAGGCGTCCTCTTTTCAATTTAGGTAAAGCCAATTCTGCTGCCGGTGGATTGCATCCATCTTTGGGAATGTCAATCCTAGCTGGCGTGTTGGCAACAGGGACGTGTGAACGAACAATCTTCTGGTTGTCCGCAAATTTATCCGTCAATTGATTTACTTTAGTCTGAATGTGAAGGATCTTCTGGATCTCAACTTCACACAGAAAAAGCATGCGGATCATAACGAGATGAGTACTTTTGTGTCCCATGATATGGTCTCAGAAGCTTCAGGCTTCCTTAGACTGCGTGCCTATTTCAATGAGATTTTGCTCATCAAATTCACATTTATCAAGACTTGGTGGTAAACCATAAGCAAGCAGCATCAGCAATAAGATATGGCAACAAGCGGGCCGTATCGTGATAAGCGATGCGGAATGCAGTGTGATGGTCCCTAAACATCAATAGGCAACTACGATTTTACAATGGACGTGAAATCCATTGGAGTCTCTTTACCAGAGACTCTGCTAACCCATTATGAGTTTAAACATGCTGCAGGATGTTTAATTTCAATGTCAGTTGCCTGGCAGAAGTCTTGAATGATTTGTATAGGAAATTCACCCACAATATAAGCTTTTTAGAAAGCTAGGTTGCGAATGAATATAAAGGCACACAAAAGACCATCTAGTAGATGCATATATCAGTACAGTAATAAAGTACCGAAAATGGGCCAATTGCGGGGTGAATAGGCCCGTAAAGGTCACCATGTATTCTCTCAATGAAGCCAGGAGACTCTAATCCCACTTTCAGGAGGGAAGGTCTCTCTATTAGTTTTCCTTTATGACAAAGGGTGACAAGGAAACTCAACCTTTTGAAGAATCTTCGGGTTCTCCAATGGATTTATTTGATGATGCGTCCATCATCGCTGATCCAGGATGACCAAGTCCATTTTGCCAGAGTTAAAAACTATGGCAATGAAAGGCACTTCTGGTGCTCAGTCAAGTTGGCTTTCTATAGGATGAATATCTGTAATTATAGGGGCCCGACGTGGGCCAATGAAATCGTAAGTAGATGGGCTTCTGGCCATCCTCTTGACGATTTATATATTGATATTCAATATTTATTATCCACAGTGTTCAAGTTATGTTCGTTTAAACGAAATATACTTGAAAATTGGAAATTTCCTATATGTTTAAGGGGAGAAGTTTGCATCTTATAGTCTCGTTGTGTGTGGGAGCAATATCAATGCTACACCAGTGCAACGAGGCACTGTCCACAATATTCCATACTTCATCTATAATTAAAACGAAATTTTATTTAAGTCAATGAAAAAAGACATTCAAAATAAAAGTTCGTACTTAAGCAAATTAAAGACGAAGCAATAATGAATTTTAAATGCATAGATAAAAGATGAAGCTTAATCGAGCAGGTCGACGTTCTCGAAGTCTTTTGCAGTAAACATCTTCGGCGGCTGAACAGCCACCAAGTTTGTTTCGGGCAGAGACTTCTGGCTCGCCTGATACAGTTCCTGGAGGTGGCAAGGAGTGCGGCAGTTTCTGGACAAATGGCCAGTCATGCCGCATCTATGGTATTTATCCTCCCAGTTCTTCTTAGGAAGTGACACTTGGTCAGTGTTCTTTTGCTTCCATGTGAAGTTACTCTTTCATGTATTGTTGTTGTTGGACTGGGTTGCTGCTCCTTGTCCATTCTTCATCACAGCTTTCCCTTTGTTATTATTAGCCTTATTCTTGTTTTTCCACTTCTGGGGAGAAACGTGGTGGGCTTCAGGGATATGTGCAGTGGCAGCTGGACGTAAATTATGAGTGGCTAGCAGTAAATCTCGATTCTGCTCTGCCCTAAGTAGGCATGAGATCAGATCTGAAAATTTCGTGAAGTTGCGTTCACGAACTGCTGCATGACAATTGCATCTTTCTCGTGAAACGAGATAAATGTCTTTTCCATCATGCGTTGTTCTGTCACTTCTTCACAGCACAACTTTAGGTGTGAGGTGATATTATGAAGTGCAGAATTATACTCAGCGACGGACTTATAGTATTGAAGTATGAGATTTTCCCACTCATAACTGGCACGCGGTAATATAACATCAATTTGATGTTTATACCGTGCCTCCAGCGCTGTCTACAGTTCCTTTGGGTCCTCTACCGTTAAGTATTCGGCCTTTAAGGTCCGATTTATGTTTCCTAATGTAGATTATGGCTTTCGCCTTATCTACATCGGAGACAGTGGTAGGAGTGCTGCTGCTAGATGTAGTAGAAGCATCAGCCGCTGCTGGGGCCGATGAATAAGCAAAAATGGAGCCAAGGAGGGCCATCGAACGCAAGTGGAACTTCAGGTCCACTCGCCAACTCAGGTAATTTTTCCCTGCAGAATCAAGGACCTCGAAATCGACGCTTGCCAATTTTGCCATTTATTTATGCAATTTAAAACTTGCATGAATTAATTAAAATTGAAATTCATGCATAAAAAATAAAATAAGTAAAATGTGGGGATCGGCCAGATACCCAAGGAAATACAAAGTCCAAAGTCCGAATATACAATCCATAAAGAAAAGAAAAATACAATTTGGAAACCCAGAATGAGTCCCTATATTTTCCAATTTTCGTCTTCGTCTTCATTTGTCGGTACACCGGTCTTTGGCATTAATACATTTAATCCTCACTTACAAATTCTCTCAAAAAGAAAATAAAATTGCAAGGAATTTAAAGGGTATCAAACTGGCCGATCCCAAAAATCACATTTTAGCTTATATAAACATCCACGCAGTTTATAATATGCTACAGGCACAAAAGAAATAACCACCCATGTATATAACACATGCATATATAATAAGGAAAAATAGACTATAAAATATAATAATCTCTCGGACCCCGGGGAGACGTCATACACCGTTAGGTTAGTTTACTAACGGCAGAGCGGTCTCAGGATCCTTAAGATGATTATATTTTGAAAAATCCTAATATTCCATAATTTAATAATAATGCAATAGTGTTATGAATTTAGCAATATGAAAGGCTGGGCGACAGGCCCATGACTAGGAAAAATAAATTAATAATTTGAATGGGACTGCAGGCGCATAAAAATTAATCATATGTAATATTTTGTTTATATTTGGGCTGCAGGCCCATTTGCCAAAAATTAACAAATTAATTATTGCAATAGGATTTACATGGCTTCTGGCCCAAATAAGTCAAATTAACATTTGGGCTGCAGGCCCAAATAATCAGGCTATCAAATTTATTAAAATTTTGGGCTGCTGGCCCATAGACTGTTATAATCAAAAAATTTAATTTACGGAAATATTAACATAACCTAGGAGAAATCCTCCAAACTATGCAAGACGATAAATGATTAGAATGACCTCATTTTATATGGAGAATCATATTTATCTCTAGTGAGGATAAACCGCTTAGAATGGGGTTATAGACCCGTGTACAGAGGAAATAATCCTTTCAATCATAGAACCCATGTCTGTACTACAGGTTGGTTGGGAACACACGACCAAATTTATTCTCCCCAGTAAGACATGCTTCTAAGCTTTGACAAACAAAAGATATTGTATTAAGTCCTAAATCAAAATTTAAGTTTATTTGTTAGGGTATATGAAGAGTCCACAATAACCCAAAATCCAAACAGGCACCGATCTGACAGAGGCTCTGTCCGTCAATCTTTTGGATCTACCGGGCGGCTCGAGTCTCTGAGGGTGCGGATCATCCTCCGTCTCTTCAAATTTGGCATTTAATTTTTTTTTTCGGGTTGCTCTTTTGTTGGGGTAGTGATTCTTATTCCCGTAAATTATACATGTCGATAAGGACCATCTGTGAATAAATCTCATCCTCACATGGGTTCTCTTACAATTTCTAATGTTGGAAGAGGATCTAACAGGCTTTGGGCGCATTTTTCATGCTAATGCCTTATATCGTTCTATGTACTATATTTGCTATATAAGATGAGCTTCCAGCTATCTTCTGAATTTAATTAGAATTATAGCATTAAGGGTCATGGGATTAAAAAAAAAATTTTTTTTTAAATGATAATCCAATTGCTATAGATTTAAACATGCCTCTAGAATAAGCATTGTAAAATCATAGCTTTAAAAAAAAATTTGGTTGTAACTATCTACGGGATTGATAGATATTACCTCTAGATTAAAAATCTAGGGACGATCGTAAAAATATAAGATCCGTAGATATAATATCCCGCTCCCGAATGTCTATAAAACGCCGCAACGAATAGCCGCAACAAATAGATTCCTTAGCGCGTAGATTTGAGGGGATACAGGAGAAAAAGCTCAACGAAGTTAGAGCAAACGTGCTGATAACGTGTTGAGAAATAGATTGGAAGAAGTGTGTAAACTAATCTCTAAAATCAAGAGTAGCTATGGCATTAGCCATGGCTCTCAATATATATACATTTCCTTAATAGTTTAGGAGTCCAAGGGACTCCCCACTAACTTAGTGGAGAGTAAATGGTGAGATGAAGAGAAGGGAGGGAGGCCAAAGGCCTCCCTCAACTCACAACATAAAAGTCTTTTTGGGGGCTAAAAATAAGCTTTAAAGGCTTTTGGGGGGGCTAAAATAAGCTTTAAAAGGCTTTTGGGGAGCAAAAAATTGATTAAAAGGGGTATTTTGGGGGCCTAAAAATTCTTGAAAAATCATGATAAAATAGGGGACATTTGGGGATTAATTGGGAATAATTTAAATGTAAAACTTCCTCCTTTTTCACGAAGAACATGTCATTTTTGGGCCCTTTTCAAACTCTTTTGAATAATCCCAACTAGCACAACCTTTTTGCATTATATGATGCTTTTTTAGGATTATATAATTATGCTCTGCATCACTTTTAATGGCTTATTCTGTAGATAAACTGATATTTTGTTGTGCAATATTAAACTTAATAATTAAGAAGATCCTGCGACCATTCTACCGTCAGTCACCTAACCTAACGGTGTGTGACGTTGCCCAGTAGTCCAATAATTATTAAGTAATCAAATTGTTTATCCTTCTATGAATATGATGCATGTGATGTTTGTGATGAAAGTGTCTGTTGTAAATGTCTGCTGAAAATGTTTTGATGAGCACAAATTTTTGCATGGATGGCTAATTGCGGTTTTGGATCGGCTATTTTAGTTCCACATTTTATTTCATGCACTTTTCCTTTTCTTTTTGAGAGAAATTATAGTGATGAATTTATGTAATGTCTAAGACCGAAGACAACTTTCCATGGAGACGGAGGCCACACTTGAAGCTGAAGATCTTATATGGGACCAACGTGGTTTCCAAAGTTGCAATTTCTTTTTTAATGCTTTCATTTGTGTAATATGGACTGTAATGGACTTTTGACTTTTTATTTATGTGGGACTGGCTGGTCCACACAATTAGCTCTTCATATAAAAATTGCCTCCTCATGAAAAGGTTTATTGTTTAAATTATTAATCATGCAAATTTGTGCTTTGCTAGATAAAATGGCTAAAATCGCAAGTGTCGATTTCGAGGTGCTGGATGCATCAGGAAGAAAATATTTGAGCTGACAGCTCGATGTGAGGTTTCATCTACGGGCAAAGTCCCCCATTTCTGCTGTGACTAATAATGAAAATGTAAGTGATATAGAAAAGGCGCAAGCCATTACCTATATTTGCTGCCATGTGGACAAGAACCTAAAGGCTGAATTCCTTACGGTCGAAGATCCACTTGAGCTGTGGACTACCCTTGAGGACATGTATAAACATCAGAAAGATGTTATACTACCAAGGACACGATATGAGTGGGAGAACATGAGACTGCAGGACTTTAAGTCCATAGCTGAGTGCAACTCGGCTTTTTTTAGCATCGCCTCACGCCTGAAGTTGTGTGGTGAAAAAGTCTCAGAAGATCGCATGCTGGAAAAGACGTACATGTCTTTCCATGAGAAAGATGCAATACTAATGCAGCAATACCGTGAACGCAAGTTCACCAAGTATTCTGAGCTGCTGTCATGTTTACTCATGGCTGAACAAAATAGAGAGCTTCTCCTCGTCACTCACAACATGCGCCCCTGGTACTGTCCCCATACCAGAAGCTCACAATGCCTCTTCTTTTTCCATAAAGAAGAGAGACAATAAACGAAAAAGAAAGACCATAGAAAGGGGGACAGAACAAAATGGCTAGGGGCTAAGTCCAACAGCGAAGAAATGAAAGTAAGCGGAAGTTCACTTGGCGTAGAAATGACAACAATAGAAATGATACACCCCACCCAAGAGGGAATGGGAAGACCAATGCCATAGCTGTGGCATGAAAGGCCACTAGTCCAGAGTGTGCCGCACTCTGCAGCATCTTCCGGATTTGTATAAAGAAAACAAGAAAAATAAAGCTGAAACAAACCTGGTGACCTCTGATGCTCTAGTTAAGTTTACAGCTAATGAATTCGAAAATGATGACATGCTTGATTAGCCTTCTATTTTTATCTTAGCTACTTGTGTTAAGAACATTTCATGTTATGAGAGCTTTCTGAATTATGAAATTTGATTTTGAATGAAAATGTTTCTCTGAAAATGTGCCTATATGGTTCGTCTTTTAATAGATGAACTGCGCTCATAACTGATTAGTAGACTATAAATAAACACATACGATCCTTCATACAAAGCCCAATTTCAGGGTCATATTGAAGGCTCTGGGAACGCAACACTGTTGCTCCTAAATGACACAAAAATAAAGGATGCACTAATCTCTCTGAATTCCAACCGAAACTTACGAAGTTTCAAGGACATCCGTTTCAACGTATTTCATTTAGAAACAACAAATATAAATGAAAAACAAATTACTGTATGTAACGTCTCAAGAAAAAGGAGCAAAATCCATACTTGAACGTTTTGAGAGCTTTTCAACAGGCCTCTACCATACAAAAGATTCAGAGAGAGGAAGCGGTTTTAACGGAGCACCTGAAGTGCCCGACATCAGCCAAGTTTTTACTTTGGCATAATAGACATGGCCACCCTGGATCATTGATGATGCACCATATCTTATCCTATGGGTATGACTTGAAGAACCAGAAGATTCTTTAGAAGGGAGAATTCCCTTACATTCCTTGCTATAAGGGAAAACAAATTACAAGGCCATCTCTATTAAAATCTGACAAAAGAATCTCCACGATTCCTCGAAAGAAAATAAGGAGATTGATGTGGACAAATCCATCCCCTAGTGGGATATTTCGGTACTCTATGGTACTTATAAATGCATCCTCAAAATATTCGTATGTGTGTCTACTATCAACCCGCAACTTAGCTTTTCCAAAGCTATTGGCACAAATAATAATGTTGAGGGCACATTTTCCAGACAATCAAATAAAGAACATAAGTCTGGTTAATGTTGGGGAATTTACCTCCCGGTCATTTCAAAAAGTACTGCCAAGCAACTGGAATAGAAAATGAACAACTAGTGCCGCATGTTCATACCCAAAACGGATAGGCAGAGTCACTGATAAAAAGACTCCAATGGATTGCACATCCATTTTAATCCCAATTGCCGGTGGATGCATGTGGACATGCAAATCCTGCATGCTGCATCGTAAATGAAAAAAGACCCTCAGGAGGTTAGAGTCTATCTCCAATGAAACTTGCATATGGAATGCCACCGAACATTTCTCACTTGAGAATCTTCGGTCGCGCAGTTTACATCCCCACTGCACCACCACAGAGGACAAAATGGGGTCCTTAACGTCGCCTATGTATTTTTGTAGGGTTTGACTCACCCTCAATTATAAGATACCTAGAACCCCAAAACGGGGGGACGTATTTAAGGCACATATTGAAGACTATGAACGAGTTTCCCAAAATGAGGCCCATATATTGGAAAATCTGGCGCAAAGCAAATTATAACGTGTGATACAAAAAGTTTGACCCACTATGATCGATAACAAAATAATGTGATGATGCGACCCTGAAGATCCTCCACATTCAGAACACTGTTCACCAATTATCGGACTTATTTACTGACAGCCAGAAGATTGTCAGATCACACATCCATGCTACAAATACTCTAGCTAGGATTGACATCCTCGAGCATGGATGCAATCCACCAGCAGTAGAAGTGGCTGCTCCTCAACAGAAAAGAGGCAGATCACCAGGCTCCATGGATGAAAATCTAAGAAAAAGAATAATACATGTAGACCTTGAGACAATACTTCCACAGGATAATGAGGTCATGTCCACACCCTTACCCTTCCCGGAATCCACTGCAGAGGAACTGTCGGGAAAAACTGAAATGAGAGTAAATGTTGTGCGTACTGGAGAGGTGTTGGACAGATAGAACATAATTCTCGACAATGTATTCACGTATCATATTGCCATATACATCGCAGAAGCTATGATATTTATAAAATATCATTCCATACTCCGTTGCTAAAATGTAAACGTAGAGATTGGCCAAATACGGAACGAGGCAATAAAAGATGAGTTGAATTCACCTATGAAACGTGAAATGTTCGGACCTGAAGTCCAGACACCAAAAGGTGTCAAACCTGTGGGTAAAATAAGTATTGCACACATAAGAAAAAATAAATACAAAATTGCATGCTATAAGGTACAACCTATAGCTTAAGGATTTTTTTCGCTGAAACTAGGGAATGAATAAATTAAAAAGAGCATAACTCATAAATGATGCATCAAACTCCCAAAATTATCAAATGCGAATACCTTATGATTTGGCAAAGGAAAATTTGGATATACTGTTATTGGATGTTGTGACGACATACCTTTGTGGATATCTTGGTAAAGATAAACTCCACATTTCCTTAAATGCCTGAATAGACTTCGAGACGTCTATTCCATTGAAGAAAAACAATAAGAATAATAAAAAATGTATGTTTCAGAGTGTTTTCTCACTACAAAGCGTTGACCGTGGAGATCCCGGTCAACGTGGTCAAGGGGCCCGCTTTGGGTCCCTCGGGAGGCTTCGAATCGGTGCAGAAGGGGCGAGGGGAAGCCTCGGCCCTGGTTGAGACGCTCGGCCTCGGATGGTCGAGCACGTCCTCGGAGGTAGGACGACGAGGGGTAGCCTCAGTCGCCCAGCTAGATGCGTGTTCGGCGAAGGGCGAGGGGAAGCCTCGGCCCGGGTCGAGACGCTCGGCCTCGGTGGGATGTGCTCGGCCTCGGCGGTCGGACGATGAGGGGAAGCCTCACTCGTCCAGCGGGGTGCGCGGTCGGCGAGGGGCGAGGGGGAGCCTCGGCCCGTTGATCAGATGTCCTCCTGCGTAGACGAGAACGCTCGTCAGGGGGCCGGACCTTGGTTCCGGCCAAATCCCCTCCGATGCCTAAGTCAGACAGAGATCTGAAAGAGGAGGCCCGGCGGAGACGGTTCGACTCGTAAGGAGATCGGAACGGCGTCTCACGGCACGAGCGGGGGAGGAAGGAGATGGAAAGGAGGAACTAGGTCGTTGATGGAGTACCTTAGGCTTTAGATACCTGAGATGCGGTCCCCTTCTTCGTAGTCTTCCTAGCCCTTTTGTAGAGCTCCCAGCGTGATTGCCTCTGGCCCACGCCCCACGCCCGCCCTCGATCGTGCCCCATCAATCCGCCCCCTCGCCGCCGCTCTCTTCGCCATGCCAGCACCTCCCCATTATCGCCATTTAGTGGTCGCGCGTCCGGGGGAGCGGTTTTCGCAGGAGTGGGCGAGTGAACAGCGGTTTATCGGGGCCGGGTCGGATCGACATTCGAGAAGATCCCTTATAGGGCCTTTGTAGAATGGGCTTGAGGATGCAGATGGGCTCTCGACTAGTAGTCGGGCTCCTGGGCTCGTGTCCTTTGGGTCTCGGTCAAATAGGCGTAACAATTGCCCCCATCGGTCGGGTTGATCGGCCTCGGCCGGTTCGGCTCGGCCGATGTGACTTCTGCCGATTTTGACAAGCCCGCCAGTCGATGCCGACTCATTTATTAGTCGTCATCATGAGTTGGCCCGCTCGATATTTTTAAAGCGCGGGCTCCGAAGCGCCGTCGTTCTTCTGATGCTGCCACGTGTGGCTGCAAGCCTATCCCCACCATTCGTGGGGTTGTCTTCAGTTGAGAAGCTGAGGGGTTCGTGAGCCGCCCTTGGTGGGGTCGATCGGCCTTGGCTCGCTCGGATCGACCGCTGTGTCTCCTGGGGTTCCGAGTGGCGCTTCAATCGAGGCGTGGTCATAAATGTAGGTCATGATGAGGCGAATCGATTGGACTTCCCCTGGCGCCAATTTCGGAACGCCGCCGGTTCTTCGAGCCTTGCCACGCGTTCTTGTCAGGCGCTTCGAATTCGTCCTTGGTATATAAGATCCCCAGCTGTGTTGATCTCCACTTCTTTCTCGCTCTTCCCATTGTTCTAGGCTTTCCCCAACTCGGAGTTTCCCGTCGCCTTTGCTTCCTTGCCTCCTCCAAACTAGCTAAAAGGTAATTTCCTTTCCCGCTCTCGTGTTATGGCTGCTCTTAGGATAGGCGGTTCTGGCCGAGGGGCGAGGGATTCTCCAGAGTCCAGGCGGGGCAGGCCCCGGCTAGTGGGATCAGGTTCCCCTTCCGGGAGTCGTCCCCTCCCGGATAAGGGGAAGGGGAAGCTATTCCCAGACTTCGCCTGTGATGACGTGGCATCGGTTGCCGTGCGTCTTAACGTGCCCCCGGCTATCCTCCGTACGCCGTCGAGGACCGTTCCTTCGGCGGTCACGGAGATCCGGGAGAGGTATCTCTGCTTCCCGTACGATGTCCGAGTTCCCTTCGTCGACGAGCGGATTTGCCTTCCGAGGAGCAATGAAGTCGGCGTCTATGTCGAAATGTTTCGCCTGGGTCTTCGTTTCCCGCTCAATCCCTTCTTTGTCCAGGTCATGGAGTTCCTCATGGTGCCCCTTTGCCAGTTCACCCCTTGCTCGATCGCGGTACTGACGGGCTTCGTGACGCTTTGCTGCATCCGCGGTCTGGAGCCGTCTCTCCCCCTTCTCTTCCACTTTTATCAGGTCCAGACGATCGGGCCGGGGTCATGGCTGCACCTCCGAGCCCGTTCGAGGAGGGAATGTCTGATCGGGCTTCCCCGCTGGTCGGGGGATTGGAGCTCGGATTATGTCTTTGTGGTCTTTTTGGGTGATGCCCAGATTCTGACAAGCTGGGGCGCGTCCGTCCAGCCTCGCTTACCGTTAGCCCTTTCCGATGCTGACCGGACAGCCGCCGCGCTGCTGTCGGCTCTTCCTTTGGAATCAAAATCCATCTGGTCTTTGTTGGACGACCTACTCCTGAAGGCCGTCTTGTGGTCTCCGGGTAGGTCGCTTTTTCATCCTCGGATTGCCCTATGACTCATCCTGATTTCGGTCTCCTTTGCAGGGATGGCCGGCCGCGAGTTTGTCCGTGACGTCGACGAGCTGATCCGTCGTGGAGCCGCTCGGAGCCGAGGTAGTACCTCTGGAAGGGCGCCTCGGAGGACCGTTGAGGAGGAAGTGCGCCGAGCCGAGCCTTCCGTGGGTAAGGTGGTGGCCGTGCCTCCCGCCTCTTCTTCTGGCGATCCCCCTCCCGGTGGTGAAGATGGTGCGAGGCGGAAGCGTTCCCCTCCGGCGCCTTCGGAGCCCCACGGAGGAAAGAAGAGGAGGGAGGACGTGGATCCCTCCAGCCCGGCAGGTTCCGCGCTTCCCGTGGCGACCGCCGGGGATCCTTCGGTAGCTTTGTCAGCCACCCCCCTCGCAACGTCTTCGCCCGTATCACCGGGGGTCGGGGCCTTGTTGGAGAGCGACTTGGCTTCGATCGTCGTCCCTGGGAGTTCGTTGTTTGTTGACCGAGCCCTGGCCCAGCAGGTTGCCGAGGTCTCCGTCCCTCCCCGGGACCGCAGCCTCCTCAAGAAGATCCCGGCCGACAAGATGTCGGATTCCTTGGTCTGGATCCTTCAACAGGTTCGGTTATCTTGCTATTCTCTCTTTCTTTTTATCCTCTTCTTAGCTCATGTCTCGTTTTTTCAGGGTTCAGCGCTCGCTGTGGAGTTGCAGTGTCGAGCCGTCCGCTTGAGGGAGCTGGAGGAGTCCACCATGAAGGCTCAGGAGCGGGCCGGGGCGGCCGAGGTGGCCATGACGGAGGCCCAGATGGAGTCTCGGCGCCTCAACCTCCGTGTGGCCGCGTTGGAGGGACAAGTGGGTGACCTCCAAGGAAAGCTGGAGGATGCTCATCAGTCGGCTGAGGAAGCGGCGGAGTCGTTCCGCCTGGAGAGGGAGGAGCTTCAGAGGGAACTGTCGGATCGGCGCCAGGTGATGCGGCTTGCAGAGGAGGTGGAGAAGGGCGTCGTCGAGACCCTGGGGAAGAGGATCTTCGAGGTCCTCAGGGAGGCCTTCGGTAAGTATGAAGACCTCATCGCCCCTCGGATCGTCGAAGTCGTCCAGTCTTCCTTCCGGGAATGTGCGGAGCGTGTCCGGCAAGCCCCTCCGTCGGTCGATCCCCCCCGCTCCGAGCAGGGCGAAGTGCCCGAGGATGTGTCCTCCCGAGCTCGGGCTCCCTAAGCAGTCCCTCCTGGCCTTATCCTCAAATTTTTTAGCATCCGCTTCGCTTTGGGCCAGTCTACTTGAGATGGATCCCTGGCCCCCGCTATCTCCTTCGGCTTCGTCATTGGCTCCGTGGCCAATAATTGCTGGTTGCATGGCTGCTAGCTTGGGCTACCTACTTTGGGTCTTTTGTCAACCAATTTTGCTCTGTCGGTGTCGATCTAGCTTCTGTAGGCGAAGAACTCTGTCATTCGTCGTGAGTAGATTGTTTGTAGGGTGTTTCCTTCGCCTCGATCCCCTGTAAATAAGACACATTTTTGTACTCTGGTTAACTATTATAAACGAAATTGACTTACTCGGACTTCTCGTGTACTTTGCGTTGTCGCCTTGTTCTTGGCCTAGGACTGGACGACGTTGGCGTTGGCTGGGGGGATTCTCCCCAGACTTATGAGCGCGGGGGTCGGTCGGCGAGGGTAAAAGCTCCTCGGCTTAGGATCGGTCGGCGTCCGTGTCTCGGGGGAGTTGCCCCCAGACTTATGAGCACAAGAGTCGGTCGGCGAGGATAAAGCTCCTCGGCTTAGGACCGGTCGGCGTCCGTGCCTGCTGGGGGAACTGCCCCAGGCTTATGGGCGCGGAAGTCGGTCCGCAAGGGCAAAGTCCCTCGACTTAGAACCGGTCGGCGTTCGCGCTGGCTGGGGGGATTGCCCCCAGACTTATGAGCGCAGGAGTCGGTCGGCGAGGGCAAAGCTCCTCGGCTTAGGACCGGTCGGCGTCCATGCCTGCTGGGGGAACCGCCCCAGGCTTATGAGCGCGGAAGTCGGTCTGCGAGGGCAAAGTCCCTCGACTTAGAACCGGTCGGCGTTCGCGCTGGCTGGGGGGATTGCCCCCAGACTTATGAGCGCAGTAGTCGGTCGGCGAGGGCAAAGCTCCTCGGCTTAGGACCGGTCGGCGTCCGTGCCTGCTGGGGGAATTGCCCCCAGTCTTATGAGCGCAGGAGTCAGTCGGCGAGGGCAAAGCTCCTCTTCCTCCTCCAGTGAGGCGGCGGTCCCCATTCTTTTGCGCTATTGGTGACATGTCAATTCCGTCGGGGATTTAAGAAAAGACAAAAAAGGGAATGCATTTGTACTCTCAAGAGTCCTGTCGGACCGGTACATTTGGAGGAAAAGGAAAAAGAAAGGAAATGAAGCTAGGCAGAGGGATGTAAACCTAGATAACTCCCTCTTACTAGGCTGCAACCGGGGGGAGAGACATCGCCCGCTCACTCTATGATGCGGAGGGGACCTTGGACGGTGTTGATCTTCTTCCCCTTGTCTGGCTGCGTAGAGGTCCCTTCTCCGTGGGCCGGCTCGTCGGCCTGGTTCCTGGCGTGCCCCCGGCTCATCAGCTTCTCAATGTCCTTCTTCAAATGCCAGCAGTCTTCGGTGTCATGACCATCGTCCTTATGGTACTTGCAGTACTTCTCCCTGTTCTTCCCACCTCTTCTAGCCTTCGGTGGGGGCGATCAGCTCGCTCTTCCTTCTGTACTTGGGCGAGGACGGCGTCTGGGGTGGTGTCCCTCGCGCTTTCTCCCCGCTGCCTGTTCCTCGGCCTCTTCTCGGTCCGGTATCCTTCGGGGCTGACTCGTCCGCCATCGCCGCGCTTGGTCCCTCGAGTGGCTTTTCCTGCATCCTCGGCCAAGGCCTCCTCGGTCAGCATGAAGCGTTCGGCCCTCGCCATGATCCCGGGGAGGTCCTTCGGGGGATCGTTGTGTAGGGACTTCTTGAGGCCTCGGTGGCGAAGCCCTTTCTTAAGGGCCGTCTGGACCACCAGGTCGGGAGGGTTGTTCACGTTCAGCCTTTCCGCATTGAAGCGGCGCATGAACTGTCGGAGCGGCTCGGCCAGGCCTTGCACTACGTTGAACAGATGTTCAGCACCGGGTTTGATCAGCCTCCCCGCCATGAACTGTTTGCAGAACAACTGGGTGAGTTGCTCGAAGCTGTCGATGGAGCGGCCGGGCAGGCTGTGGTACCAGGTCCTTGCCGCTCCCCTGAGAGTAGAATAGAAGCCCCGGTAAAGCAGGTCATCGTCAGCTCCCTGGAAGGCCATGTCCCCCTCGTAGTCCATCACGTGGTGTCCCGGGTCCCCTATTCCGTCGTACTTTCCCAGCACCGGGATCCTGAATCGAGAGGGGACCCGTGCGTCGGTTATTCTCCGTGATAAGGGGCACCGGTCTCCGTGGATGCCCCCGGGGATGCGGTATTCGCCTGCCTCTGGCTCGATCGGGGGTGGAGGAAGCACAGGCGCCGGCGGGGCTGGCTCCGCGACCCTCGCCACGCTTGGGGTCGGGCTGACCCGACGTTCCCGACTCCTCCTGCGGGAGCTCCTGCTCCGCCGCGATCGGTCTCTTGAGTGGTGTCGTTCGCTTCTCCTGCGGCGGGACGACCGTGACCGACGAGATGATGCCGTCATCGATTCGCCCTCCGTCCCTTCGGTTTCTCTTCGGCTCCTTTCACGATAAGGGGAGGAGGCGCGTGACCTCGCCTGACGAGAGCCGGGCAGCGTGAATCGACGCTCCGTGTTCGGTTTCAGGGTCCTGTGGTCGTCGACCACGGCGGACCGCAAGTGCGGGGGACCCCCCGCCCATCGATGGCTATCGTCCAACGTGCCTCCGTTGGACGGCGCAGGGCCGACGAGCTGCTGTACCGTCGCGACCAATGTCTGGAGGCTCGCGTTGGTCTCCTGAGCCAGGGCGCGGAGCTGTCCCTGCGTGGCCAGTTCTAAGCCGCCGGTCTCTTCGGTTGAGAGGGCGGGGTGGTCGCCGACGGGCATGTCCTCGGGGTTGCCGTTTGATGCGCCATTCCCTTCCTCCGAGATGGGGGGCATGCGCTTCCTTCCATTGCTGGCTCGTGCCATTGTTGGTGTGGTTTGCTACTGCGTGGGACGGTTTTCGGTTCCCACAGACGGCGCCAGATGTTTCAGAGTGTTTTCTCACTACAAAGCGTTGACCGTGGAGATCCCGGTCAACGTGGTCAAGGGGCCCGTTTTGGGTCCCTCGGGAGGCTTCGAATCGGTGCAGAAGGGGCGAGGGGAAGCCTCGGCCCTAGTTGAGATGCTCGGCCTCGGATGGTCGAGCACGTCCTCGGAGGTAGGACGACGAGGGGTAGCCTCAGTCGCCCAGCTAGATGCGTGTTCGGCGAAGGGCGAGGGGAAGCCTCGGCCCGGGTCGAGACGCTCGGCCTCGGTGGGATGTGCTCGGCCTCGGCGGTCGGACGATGAGGGGAAGCCTCACTCGTCCAGCGGGGTGCGCGGTCGGCGAGGGGCGAGGGGGAGCCTCGGCCCGTTGATCAGATGTCCTCCTGCGTAGACGAGAACGCTCGTCAGGGGGCCGGACCTTGGTTCCGGCCAAATCCCCTCCGATGCCTAAGTCAGACAGAGATCTGAAAGAGGAGGCCCGGCGGAGACGGTTCGACTCGTAAGGAGATCGGAACGGCGTCTCACGGCACGAGCGGGGGAGGAAGGAGATGGAAAGGAGGAACTAGGTCGTTGATGGAGTACCTTAGGCTTTAGATACCTGAGATGCGGTCCCCTTCTTCGTAGTCTTCCTAGCCCTTTCGTAGAGCTCCCAGCGTGATTGCCTCAGGCCCACGCCCCACGCCCGCCCTCGATCGTGCCCCGTCAATCCGCCCCCTCGCCGCCGCTCTCTTCGCCATGCCAGCACCTCCCCATTATCGCCATTTAGTGGTCGCGCGTCCGGGGGAGCGGTTTTCGCAGGAGTGGGCGAGTGAACAGCGGTTTATCGGGGCCGGGTCGGATCGACATTCGAGAAGATCCCTTATAGGGCCTTTGTAGAATGGGCTTGAGGATGCAGATGGGCTCTCGACTAGTAGTCGGGCTCCTGGGCTCGTGTCCTTTGGGTCTCGGTCAAATAGGCGTAACAATGTACAACCAAGAGAATCACTTGACAAAGTAATGATTCCTACTGAGGGTTGTCTTTTGCATCTGAACAAAGAACATGATTTGAGATCATACTTGTAAACAACTTAAATCTCATTGGATCTACTGAAGTGAAAACTGAAATATCTGTTCAAGCCTGACTACTAAAACATGAAATGAAAGACCTATACAAAAACAAATTAAGTTATGGCTAACAAATTTACTATCTTAATAGAATCCTGTTACATACGTCCAGAAGTGCGTTGAAATTACAAGGACCATTGTCATCCAAAGTACACCTATGGTAGTACACTCTATGGATGTACAAAAAGACCCATACCGATCGCTGGAAGAGGGGGATGATATAATTGGTCCTACAGTCCCTTATCTAAGTAAAATCAGGTACTCCTGGCTAACTGCATGCGTCCCGATATAGCAGTTGCAGTAAACCCATTAGTCAGAGATAGTTGGCACATAAAAGGGCCATTAGACCGGAGTTAAGCCTTCTGCACTTCCTCCAAGGGTCGAAAGATTTGGGCTTACATTATAAAGTATCATCCTCCATGTTTATACAAATGCAGGTTACAGGTCCGATCCCTATATTGAGAAATCACAGACTGGGCACCCACAGTGGGATGACCATCTACTGCAGATCTGCAAAGCAAATTATGAAGGCAACATCATCCTATCATTCAGAAATCCTCACCACACTAATGGTGTATTTGAGGGCGCCTGGTGGTACATCACATCCCAGTGACGACTGGAATATAGACTGGTATTATGGAGCTGACCACATAGTCTGAAGACCACATCAGAGGCGACAAAACTTAGCACACTTCTCCAGAATTTCTGGATTCAGCAGCTGCTTAATGGTGATAATATTTGTAATCTGTGTATATTTTCGGAATGTTGTAAATAGGAATGATGAGATAAGCCTAAAAGATCTGAAAGCCTAGGGGCTTTTACAGATCACATGAGTTGAGGGAATTTGTACTCTTTTCCTGTAGCTATGGTTTTTCCCACAGGGTTTTCCATATCCAAAGGGTTTAACGAGGCAAATCAAATCAACTCTGGATCCTGAAGCATCCACCCCTTTGTGACACTCAGAATCCCAAAGTGTTCATGACAGAGTCGCTTATACAAATAAGGGGGAGTTAGAGAGCGTATGTACTCTTTTTCCTTAACTATGGTCTTTCACACAGGGTTTTTCATATCTAAAGGTTTTAACGAGGTAAACCTCACCAACTCAGGATCCTGAAGCATTGTAACGACCCGCTCTCGTGGGCCCGTTACTTATTTGGTTTATTTGCAGGTTCCGCAGTTTACCAGTGAAATCAGCATAGCCACAACTCAGAGATGCATCACAATACTCAAAACCAGCGTACAGACGTTATTACAGTCCAAATTAAAGTACAACAACCACCAGCACACTTTCTAAAAAGAAGTGCGGAAAAGTAAATACACAGTACAACCCACACACCAACAGTAAAGTAAATAAAAATCTGCAGCTTCAGGGTCAAGTGTAGGCTCCACGAACTCTGGGGCAATCTCTTCGATCAGGTCTTCGTCTGCCGGTGCCATAAATGGAACCGAAGGTAAGTCACAACAATTCTAGCAATAGAAAAAGAGGAGTGCACAAATATGGAGCAGTCTATGGTAAACAAGTGCGGAAAGTAAAGTAAGGATAAAGTAAGGACAGACAAGCAAGCAAGTGCGATAAGTAAAGTACATCAAGTCAAGCATGCAAGGGTGACAAGTAAAGTAAAGGTGACCGAGCAAGTACAACTAGCAATGACGCTAGCAATGACAATTGCAATAGTGAGAGTACTTGTGCCTATTCTAGTTCGTGAATTATAACGGGAAGTACAGTGAGCAACCAAGAGGCCAACTCTTGCCGCGGGTGCTACCCGGGCGAACCAATTCTCTGAGTACGGTGCAATAATCTGTGATCTGTGATGGTTGTCGCCGGCACTGTTATGGGTTGCTAGAACCCGCACGGTGACAACAAAGTCTGGACTAGTCGCTCCCGCACTTCCGCAATTATAAGTTACCCCAAAACCCCAAGTGTCTGTGCAGGTTACCGTTCTTTGCAGTTTTACGAGTCATTTACTGTTCTCACATATCCATTTACAATCTTTCTGTCAAGCATGTCAATCTGTTCAGGTCAATAACTGTTCCGAGACTAGATGTTAAGTCCTATGTTCATACGCGTTAACGATACTCTAAAGATCTTTGCTTGTTGAAAAGTCAAGGCAGAAACCTCAAGAGAGAATGTCAGTCCTGAGCAATGTGTAAAGTCCAATAACTAAGGTACCGATCCATGCTTCGAGCATGCGGTATTTCCATTAAGTACACTATCTAGATTTCTAAAGTTAGAATTTACTGTGACTTACTATCTTCGAGGTGATGGTAGTGAGCCGAGACTGGATCTAGTGCGGATGCACGAGATTCGATGCCTGCAAACACCAGAACAACTAGTTAAAGAATACACTATTTCTTATTTATTTAACTTGGTCGTTTTGATTTTTAAAACTGTTGAAACGGTATCGGAAAGCGTTCTAAATTTTTATATATACTATATATGATAAAAATAGTTTTACTGCATGAAGGAATATTTTTCTGAAGTCCATAGTAATTTTTATAATTTTTAGAAACTCAAAATAGTTTAAAACCCCAGATTATTTAAGTTACGCGTATTTTCCGTAATTTCTTACAGGAGCAATACAAGTCGGAATGACTTGAGTGAACAGTCAAAATGACCGTCTCGAAGTCTATTATCACATATAATTTTATCAAATATTAGTGTACGTAAAATCAGCGAGTTTCGAATTTTAGAATGATTTATACCTATTTAATTTCTAAGTTCAAAAATTTATTCTGGGAAAAGTAGGCGTCTGATCGCAGTGAGACTAGTGCCATTGGATCCGAAATGTCGTTTCTGATTTTCTGGGGCTAGTCTCATATTTTTCTGGTTCCTGTGTAATTAGTTATGGATTTAAAACCATTAAACTCTATTTTTAATTAATTAAAATTACGAAAATACGAAATAAACTCGTATTTACGGTTATGCCACCGGAGCTTTACGCTCCCACCGTTCTTACGCTGTCGGAGGGGGGTCGTTGCTCCGGCGCTCGGCGAGCGGAGGGGCGGCGGCGTGCACGGCGGGGCGACGTCGGCGACGGCGGGGCGACGGCGACGGCGCTGCGGCGTTGGGCGGTCGAGGGGGAGGTTACAGTGGCGAGTGGAGGCGCGGGAGCTGCTGTCGACGGCGGCGGAGGGGGGAGATGGCGCTGGCGGAGCTCGGGGGAGGCGGGGGCGGCGTAAGGGACGTCGGAGGCTTCGGGGGCCGCTGTCGGGGCGGTGGAGCCTCTCGGAGGCGGGGGAGGTGTTTGACGGAGGGGGCTCCGGAGGCGTGAGCTGGGCGGGGGTTTTGTGCGGCGGAGGCCGCTGGAGGCGGCGGCGATGGCGCCGGACGGCGGGCGGACGGTGACGGCGGTGGCGGGCTCCGTCAACGGCGAAGAGGCTCTCGGATCTCCTCGGGGACGGCGAGCCACCGTGAGGGCGGGAGAGGGTGAGAGAGAGAGAGAGAGAGAGAGAGAGAGAGAGAGAGAGAGAGAGAGAGATCCCAGTGTTACGAAATTCTTGGGGATGGGTTTGTTTGGATGAAAGCCTGGGTATCAAACGAGAACAGGGAAGAGAGATAGAGAGCTTACTGTGGGTTAATCGGTTCAAGCTGAGAGAAAGCGTTAGGGGGTTTATATAAGTAATTATATTAGTATAAAATTAAGTAGGCACTACTTAGTCAATAATATTTATGATGTTAGGTTGTAATTAAATGAAACTTTAGACTAGTTTTAGAAAATGTGATAGTGTGTGAATCACATGGCTTACGGGTAGGTTAGGTATGGATTAAAGGTATTTAAAATAGTTAATCTGGTAAAAAAAAGGTTAAAAGCTGATTAGTAGATAAAGTCAAAAATACGATTTTGCCCCTACCAGTAAACGTGTCCGAAAAATTACGAAAACATACCCACGGGATCGTATCGTTGCGAGGATCCCGAATACGAAGTTCGTTACAGGGTTTGGGCTACGGTAATATAAGTTTTAGGCTAAAACGTTTAGGAAGTGGGTCTGCGGGTTCTCTACTGATATGATATCGGAAAATTACGAGATTAATGTGGGGAGCCCTAAATGATCATAGGATGTCACTGTAGAAGTTTGAAATCGATTTGAAGACGTTTGTATAGAAAATAAATTCGTCGAATCAAAACGGTAATTTTGGAAGATGAATTTTAACAGAAATGTTTTGGGTATGTGAGGAAATCTGAAATTGCTAAAATACAATACGATAAGTCGAGTACTCTAAAATATTTTTATAAGAATTTTTAAAGTCAGTTTTGTTAGAAAATTCTTGACTAACATTTATAATGTAAAATTTATTCTTAAAAATACGTATAACTACGTAAATTGAACTGTTGAAAATTACTGGTCGTTACATTCTACCCTCCTTAAATTAATTCCGTCCTAGGAATTTAAAAATATTTTTGAAACAAATAATTGATGTTATGAAGAAGCTCAAGCAAATAAAAGATAGAAAAGATGGTAATCTTTGTAAATCAGGCTGTAAATAAAACGAAATATGATATGATATTATAGCATCAAGAAAACAAGAGATGTTATATATGAATAAATACTATTGACATCACCATAGCTTTCGTAACTATTCCAGTATCATCACAATAGTTATTCTGACTTCTCAAGTAGACCATAATTAACATGAACATAGCATGAAAATGAGAGCTATTATGATGACAACATCTGTTCGAACTTGGAACCTGAGGTGATAAGCCAGTAGCAAGCTATTTAAACCACATAAACCGGAAGACTATACAGTTTATTCGTGCTACTGGTAACTAACGGGGTCTAGCCACAGATGTTGTTCATAATATAGCATGTATCGACTAATCCACCAACAACATCAATTTCCATAATGCCCAACCACATGCTAACGTCCAAATCACCGCCCAAAGGTAAGTACAAGGCCAACACTCTAAGTCAGTATTCACTGCTAGCATTCCTTCCGTCAATCTCCATACTATCCCACAATAAGGCAGGATCCAAGCTCTCATCCAGAGCCAAGCACAAGGCCTCCATCCAACTTCAACACCCAAGGCCAATATCATGCCAATAATCATCGCCATCACTCCTTCCGTAGACCAATACTCGATATTCGCAACACCCAACATTACACAACAAATGAACAACCAAAAACACGCTTTCCCGCACACCAAAAGGAGTAGACGCAAGAGGAAGCCTAAACGAGACATCAACCTGGGTGAGACCCAAGGCAGAGAGCTCAAGAGAAGCCCAAGGATCACGGCTTCCCAAGATCTCAGCCAAGCGGCGGTAGCGAGGGTGGCGGCGAGGGTTGTCACCAAGGCCAAAAATCCCAAAACATATCGTCGGAGGGCCATCGGTGGTTGCGGGTCCACGACGGTAAGGGCTGCGGCTGGTTGACGATCCATGGCAGGGACTTCCGATGGAGTGGAGCAGAAGCTGGCGGGGCTTCTGGTGAGATGGCGAGCTAGCTTGGGGAAGAGGCCGGAAGGAGGATGGGCGATGTCTGAGCGAAAAAGGGAACCACGGTGGCTTGGGAGGAAGGAGAGGAGGTGGGTTTTAAAAGAAAAGGGGGCACCAAAAGTCGTCGGTGTTAGGTGGGAACGGGGATCGAGGTGGGGAAGCGGACAAAGGAAATAAATAGGGGGCGCCGAAAGTCATGGGTAGGTAGTGTAGGGTAGGCGGGAACGGGGCTCGAGGCAAGGATGAGGACAAAGGCAATAATGAGGGGAGGTGGGAAAGAATTCCAACACGTGGAAAAATCGGGTACAAGATGGGAGCAGGGTTAGAAAAGAAATACGAGTTTCAAAAACATAACAGCCTATACGTGCACGCTACGTTTGGCTCGTCTCAAAATCTCCAGCATCATCCTTGAGTACTTCTGAACGTCCTTCGATCTGCTTCTGCTGAGGAGCTCGAACTTCTGATGATCGAAAAATTCGAATGCTACACTCCTTAGAATAAACGTGGCTAGGGTTCAAGCAAACTAGAAATAGAAAGATTCTAAGAATGTCAAATGAAAGGTCATCAGGCTTAAAGGGAGGTTGGTAGTGAATAAGATCGATGACGTCACATAATCATGATTCACGTCCTTGCGGTCCAGCGGACACGGCCAGGGAAGTGACTAAGCCAGGATCACTTATGCCCAGTCTAGCTAGGTTGATCCAACAGACTTTAGCCAAGCACATTGACCGATATCATGGTCCATTGAAGGAAGATCATCATTCATATGGGTGCCACCGACACAGAAGGATTTTTTTAATACAACTAATTAATCCTATCAAAATGAATTTTTTTTTAAAACCAGATGGCCAACTCCATTGGGCTCTCCGAGATGTTCCCGTCCGTCTTTCGAGTGTCAAACCTGCATCCATAGAAATGTCAGCTTAGTTGAGTATCGTATACGATACATCCTGGTTTTGCTATACTGTTCACGAGGTATTTTGCACGGACCTGCATGGGCCGCCAAACCTGTAACGACCCGCTCTCGGGGGCCCGTTACTTATTTGGTTTATTTGCAGGTTCCGCAGTTTACCAGTGAAATCAGCATAGCCACAACTCAGAGATGCATCACAATACTCAAAACCAGCGTACAGACGTTATTACAGTCCAAATTAAAGTACAACAACCACCAGCACACTTTCTAAAAAGAAGTGCGGAAAAGTAAATACACAGTACAACCCACACACCAACAGTAAAGTAAATAAAAATCTGCAGCTTCAGGGTCAAGTGTATGCTCCACGAACTCTGGGGCAATCTCTTCGATCAGGTCTTCGTCTGCCGGTGCCATAAATGGAACCGAAGGTAAGTCACAACAATTCTAGCAATAGAAAAAGAGGAGTGCACAAATATGGAGCGGGCTATGGTAAACAAGTGCGGAAAGTAAAGTAAGGATAAAGTAAGGACAGACAAGCATGCAAGTGCGATAAGTAAAGTACATCAAGTCAAGCATGCAAGGGTGACAAGTAAAGTAAAGGTGACCGAGCAAGTACAACTAGTAATGACGATAGCAATGACGCTAGCAATGACAATTGCAATAGTGAGAGTACTTGTGCCTATTCTAGTTCGTGACTTATAACGGGAAGTACAGTGAGCAACCAAGAGGCCAACTCTTGCCGCGGGTGCTACCCGGGCGAACCAATTCTCTGAGTACGGTGCAATAATCTGTGATCTGTGATCTGTGATGGTTGTCGTCGGCACTGTTATGGGTTGCTAGAACCCGCACGGTGACAACAAAGTCTGGACTAGTCGCTCCCGCACTTCCGCAATTATAAGTTACCCCAAAACCCCAAGTGTCTGTGCAGGTTACCGTTCTTTGCAGTTTTACGAGTCATTTACTGTTCTCACATATCCATTTACAATCTTTCTGTCAAGCATGTCAATCTGTTCAGGTCAATAACTATTCCGAGACTAGATGTTAAGTCATATGTTCATACGCGTTAACGATACTCTAAAGATCTTTGCTTGTTGAAAAGTCAAGGCAGAAACCTCAAGAGAGAATATCAGTCCTGAGCAATGTGTAAAGTCCAATAACTAAGGTACCGATCCATGCTTCGAGCATGCGGTATTTCCATTAAGTACACTATCTAGATTTCTAAAGTTAGAATTTACTGTGACTTACTATCTTCGAGGTGATGGTAGTGAGCCGAGACTGGATCTAGTGCGGATGCACGAGATTCGATGCCTGCAAACACCAGAACAACTAGTTAGAGAATACACTATTTCTTATTTATTTAACTTGGTCGTTTTGATTTTTAAAACTGTTGAAACGGTATCGGAAAGCGTTCTAAATTTTTATATATACTATATATGATAAAAATAGTTTTACTGCATGAAGGAATATTTTTCTGAAGTCCATAGTAATTTTTATAATTTTTAGAAACTCAAAATAGTTTAAAACCCCAGATTATTTAAGTTACGCGTATCTTCCGTAATTTCTTACAGGAGCAATACAAGTCGGAATGACTTGAGTGAACAGTCAAAATGACCGTCTCGAAGTCTATTATCACATATAATTTTATCAAATATTAGTGTACGTAAAATCAGCGAGTTTCGAATTTTAGAATGATTTATACCTATTTAATTTCTAAGTTCAAAAATTTATTCTGGGAAAAGTAGGCGTCTGATCGCAGTGAGACTAGCGCCATTGGATCCGAAATGTCGTTTCTGATTTTCTGGGGCTAGTCTCATGTTTTTCTGGTTCCTGTATAATTAGTTATGGATTTAAAACCATTAAACTATATTTTTAATTAATTAAAATTACGAAAATACGAAATAAACTCGTATTTACGGTTGTGCCACCGGAGCTTTACGCTCCCACCGTTCTTACGCTGTCGGAGGGGGGTCGTTGCTCCGGCGCTCGGCAAGCGGAGGGGCGGCGGCGTGCACGGCGGGGCGACGTCGACGGCGCTGCGGCGTTGGGCGGTCGAGGGGGAGGTTTGCAGTGGCGAGTGGAGGCGCGGGAGCTGCTGTCGACGGCGGCGGAGGGGGGAGATGGCGCTGGCGGAGCTCGGGGGAGGCGGGAGCGGCGTAAGGGACGTCGGAGGCCTCGGGGGCCGCTGTCGGGGCGGTGGAGCCTCTCGGAGGCGGGGGAGGCGTTCGACGGAGGGGGCTCCGGAGGCGTGAGCTGGGCGGGGGTTTTGTGCGGCGGAGGCCGCTGGAGGCGGCGGCGATGGCGCCGGACGGCGGGCGGACGGTGACGGCGGTGGCGGGCTCCGTCAACGGCGAAGAGGCTCTCGGATCTCCTCGGGGACGGCGAGCCACCGTGAGGGCGGGAGAGGGTGAGAGAGAGAGAGAGAGAGAGAGAGAGAGAGAGAGAGAGAGAGATCCCAGTGTTACGAAATTCTTGGGGATGGGTTTGTTTGGATGAAAGCCTGGGTATCAAACGAGAACAGGGAAGAGAGATAGAGAGCTTACTGTGGGTTAATCGGTTCAAGCTGAGAGAAAGCGTTAGGGGGTTTATATAAGTAATTATATTAGTATAAAATTAAGTAGGCACTACTTAGTCAATAATATTTATGATGTTAGGTTGTAATTAAATGAAACTTTAGACTAGTTTTAGAAAATGTGATAGTGTGTGAATCACATGGCTTACGGGTAGGTTAGGTATGGATTAAAGGTATTTAAAATAGTTAATCTGGTAAAAAAAAGGTTAAAAGCTGATTAGTAGATAAAGTCAATAATACGATTTTGCCCCTACCAGTAAACGTGTCCGAAAAATTACGAAAACATACCCACTGGATCGTATCGTTGCGAGGATCCCGAATACGAAGTTCGTTACAGGGTTTGGGCTACGGTAATATAAGTTTTAGGCTAAAACGTTTAGGAAGTGGGTCTGCGGGTTCTCTACTGATATGATATCAGAAAATTACGAGATTAATGTGGGGAGCCCTAAATGATCATAGGATGTCACTGTAGAAGTTTGAAATCGATTTGAAGACGTTTGTATAGAAAATAAATTCGTCGAATCAAAACGGTAATTTTGGAAGATGAATTTTAACAGAAATGTTTTGGGTATTTGAGGAAATCTGAAATTGCTAAAATACAATACGATAAGTCTAGTACTCTAAAATATTTTTATAAGAATTTTTAAAGTCAGTTTTGTTAGAAAATTCTTGACTAACATTTATAATGTAAAATTTATTCTTAAAAATACGTATAACTACGTAAATTGAACTGTTGAAAATTACTGGTCGTTACAAGCATCCACCACATGTGAGACTCCTACTACACTCAGAATCCTGAAGTATTCATGAGCAGAGTCCAAACCTATGGCTGGATAAGGGAGAGTGTTGTGAAGGGATAATACCGAGTTGGTTAGTCGGTTGGGATCAGGGCTTATCTTATAGATAAGACCGTATCTAATGTATCTTATTTGTATACGCTCTTCTATATGTATCTTATCTGTATCTTATCTAATGTATCATATGTATAAGACCGTACCTACTACACTCAGAATCCTGAAGTATTCATTAGCAGAGTCCACACCTATGACTGAATAAGGGGGAGTGTTGTGAAGGGATAATACCGAGTTGGTTAGTCGATTGGGAATACGGCTTATCTTATATATAAGACCGTATCTAATGTACCTTTATCTGTATAGCTCTTCTCTATGTTATAAATAAAGAGCTGATTCCGTCCGAGGACGAATATATTGCGACTAATTTTAATAGAGGGGTTCCGTGGCCTCGTATTCCTCAAGTAACTGTTGCGTGTTGCGAGAGTCAGACTCACTTTCTTTTATTACGCTTACCAAAAAATTTCAGAAAGAGAGAGAGAGAGAGCTGCCGATCTCCAAAGAAAATTCGAGGTAACTGCAGATCAATCTTTATTTTATTTTAAAACGATTTATAAACACTCGTCGATTTTGTGATTTGGCATATCGAATCACATCATTGGGTCCGGGGTCCTTCAGGTTGGTTCGTAATTTGATCAATCTGGCGATATTAATTACGTGATTGATTCTTTTCTCAATCATTTGATGAAGATTTAATGGGAATTGATGTTAGGTTTTTTAAAATTACTTTTTTTTCAAGCATTAGTGATTTTTAAGTTGCGAATCGTAAAAATTTTAGTGGCTTTCAGAAGAATTTGATCTTTTAGTGTTGGTGTCACAGAGAATAAGAAAGATGCAATGAAATTGTTGCTTATGATTCTCTCCCACGTCTACATATGCATCTCATCATCGCGTGGATTATATGAATTTGATAAAGTTTGCATTTTGATTTCGGTCTTTGTTTTCTCCTTTGAAATTGGGTTCATTTTAGTGAAAAATTGAACAATTTGATATTGATTAAAAATCCAAAGAGAAAAGCATTTGTAGCTAGCTGGGTCTGCTGCCGAGGAAGCCTAGGTCACATTAACGAAGGAAACTAGAGCTCTTAGAAAGACAGTTCTTAATAAAGGGATTTACTTTCCAGACTTTCCGTGTTAAGGAAGAGGATGGTCTATGGTTGCAAATGATTGGTTGGCTAGCTTGGCACTTGTGTCCTGCAGGAAGCAATTTTTTTGCATAACTATTTATTAGACAAGTATATTCCCTTTTTGCTGTTTTCTTTTCTTTTTTCCTTCAAAGAATAAGATAAGAAAGATAACTTAGGGGAGATACTGAACATAGATATTACTTAATGGCATCTTTACTTCTTTCTTAGTGAGTTATATCTTGGGTAATGGTTTTGTATGCTGCTCCTATTTACAGAGAATTTTTGAGGATTTTTGACTAGTTCATTTACCTCACGATGACCGTTTTGTTGCTGCCGACGCATTTGGTGATTGGTGCCTGAGCCCAAATGAGCTCGACAGTTTCATCAGCACAAGGAGGCTATTCTCCAGCGAGACTTGGCTCGTTAGATCCACCACGATCATGGTCCTCGTCATCTTCTGTTGGTCAATCTGTAGCTCCTGAGCCAGATTTCTCTGAGGGTGATGAAGATGAGTTATTATCACTTTCTTGGAATCAAGATTATGGATGCTTTGCTGCTGGGACAAGCCACGGATTTCGGATATATAACTGTGACCCTTTCAAGGAAACCTTTAGACGGGATTTAAAAAGTGGGGGCTTTGGTATAGTCGAAATGCTTTTCCGGTGCAATATACTGGCTCTTGTTGGTGGTGGTGCCAATCCACATTACCCACCAAATAAAGTAATGATCTGGGATGATCATCAGAGTCGGTGCATAGGAGAATTTGCTTTCAGATCTGATGTTCGAGCCGTGAAATTGAGACAAGACTGCATAGTTGTCGTTCTTGAACACAGGATATATGTATACAATTTCCAAGATTTAAAGCTTCTTCACCAGATTGAAACTCTATCAAATCCCAGGGGCCTATGTTGCCTTTCGCATCATGCCAACACTTCAGTGTTGGCTTGTCCTGGCCTAAATAGAGGACATGTCCGAGTTGAGCACTTCGGTCTGAAGGTTACGAAGCTCATCAGTGCACATGATTCTCAACTTGCTTGCCTCACTTTGACGCTTGATGGACTCCTCCTTGCAACAGCAAGTGTTAAAGGAACTTTGATCAGAATATTTAACACTATGGATGGTACATGCTTGCAAGAGGTAAACCTGTCATGCTTACATTATTATATTGATTCTTCTTGCTCCTTGTCTGAAATACCTTAGTAAAATTGACAAATGTTATTGACTTTTAGGATGATAATTTCTTTTGTTGTGAGTGTTTTAGTTTAGTTTCGAACTGTTAGAATTGGGTATGCCCATGATGGGATTAACCCCGGGGGCTAAATTGAAATAATTAAAGGATTGAGTGGCAAAAATATAATTTTAATTAACATTTGTGATCAAATTATAATTATGAGAAGTTGATGGCTTATAATGCAAATAGTAGTGAAAAACTACCGAACCATTTGGAGAGATGTTTTTCTCCAATGGTAAAAACTCCAAAATAAAAAACTTCTTCCCCTACTCCTTTATATACCCATTTAATCTCCATGTCAATCATGTGTTTTTTCCTCTCCTAAAAATCCATCTCAAGAAGAAGAAGAAGGGTAATCAAGAAAAAGAAGAAGGGTAATCTTGGTTGTGAGAAGTGTTTACTGTTTAGTTTCCTTTCATGATTCCGAGCCCGACTCTCGAACAACGTAATTCCTACCATCAAGATCTTAAATCTATTCCGCTGCGTAAATCGTCAAAGGTATGTGTTCCTTACGATAATCTTTATTTACCCGACATTAGGATTAGAGCGAGTTTGGGGGAGTTCGTGTTTTCCATTAATCTGTGGCTTGGCCATGTGGCTCCGTCCCCCTGTTGCTCGGTTATGGGGCTCCGTCCCCTGTCGATTGACTTCGCCCTCTATCGGATGGGGCTCTGCCCTGGGGGGACCGCCCTTGTCCCTACCAGATGGGGCTCGGCCCTAGGGGAACCCCCTGCTATTGACTTTACCCCCTTGTCGGATGGGGCTGCCGATTGGCCGTGGGGCTCTTGCCCCCCTGTTGGTCGGCCATGGGGTCATCCGTCCATCTCAGCAATGTTTTGATGGCCTAGAGGGGATCTGCATCCTTGTAGTGGCCTCTTCCTCCATGGCTGGGATCGACCTCCTTGCAGTGGCTGCTTCCATTATTTTGGTTCGGATGGGGCATTCCCCTCTGTTTTTTGTTGTCCATGGGGGATCCCGCCCCCTGTTTTCTGCTGACTCGGGGCCGCCTCCCTGTTTCTTGTTGGATGAGGGGTTTGGCCCTGTTTCCTGCAACAATGAGTTTATGTATGCACATGAAATTGGGGCATTGATTTTTGCTGCATCTAACAAAGATGAAGCACCATGTATCTTTATTGGTTCTTATGTTCATAGCATATCACAGAAAAAGCCAGTGTCTGGCTCTAAAGTCGTTTAAAAGGTTATTTGCCTGATGACTTGTGCTTTATCTATATTCATGTTTTTTATCTTAAAGGGTTCTCTGTATGAACCACATAAATTGATTTTCTAGGCAGTTTTCCTGGAATACAAAATAGCTTCAGAAGTGATGCCACTAAACATTTTTTCCCGTCGCATTTGATGAAAGAATGCAAACTGTAATATTATTGTTCCATCGTGTATTGATTATGTTGGAGGTATTGTATTAATATAAAACAATTGTTTGACATCAGAAATCAATGGTTGATATATGTGTGTGAGTGAGAGTGAGAATAATGGGTTCATATGACAATGGCGGCCTAGCCTCATATTCCAAGACGCAAAAGCGGGGAAGTACTAGCCCCACTTTATGTACCCGGGCTTGTACTTCCCACTTTTTTCTGTCTTGGTATATGAGGCTAGGCCTCCATTGTCATATGATACCCCTTATTCTATGTACACACATACACACACACATACATACATATGGGTAAAAGGGATCTAGGGTGCCTCCTTAGATGAAATCTAAGCAGACACTTCCTATTTTCCTCCTTTTTCCATATTTTTCGGATTTTTTTCATGTGGTTGTTCACATCTTGTATGATCAACATACCAACAATCAAGTGATTTCAATACTTTTAGAGCATCCATCCACCCCTTGCAACTTCAACGGACTGAAAATTCATGAGATTTTAGCACGTTTTCAGACCGTTGAAGTTGCAAGGGTAGATGTGGGGCTCTAAAAGTTTTGGAATCACTTGATTTTTGGTATGTTGATAATCCATGATGTGAACAACCATATGAAAACATCCAAAATATTTTGGCTATGGGAAAAAATTGGGGGGGGGGGCGCGTCTCCTTAGATTTCATCTATGGAGGCACACTATATCCCTTTTTCCATACATACATACATATATTAGTTATAAACTGTGCCTGCGGACACAGTTCATTTAAGATTTTCCCTTGCAAAATTTTTGTTCCCCAAAAATTATTTCCACAGCCAAAATTTAAAAGAACAACAAATTAGCGTAAAAAACATTTAGCGGCACGGGCGCCTTCGGTGCAGAACAACAAATTTGATGCAGGCGCCTTCGGTGCAAAACAACAAATTCGGCGTGGACGTCTTCGGCGCGAAACAACAAATTCGGCGTAGAACAACAATTTCGGTGCGGACTCCTTTGGCGCGAACAACAAATTAGCTTTAAAAATTTAGCGGGCGCCTTCGGCGCGGAACAACAAATTCGGCGCGGGTGTCTTCGGTGCGGAACAACAAATTTGGCGTAGAACTATAATTTCGGCGCGTACTCCTTAGGCGTGAACAACAAATTAGCTTAAAAACATTTAGTGGGCGCCTTCGACGCGAACACCAAATTAGCTTTAAAAGTTTTAATGGGCGCCTTCGTTGCCCGCGTCGAAGTTGTGCTGAACTCATCTTGGTGTCAGAAAATCTTGATCGTATTTATGTTGTTTGTGGGCATCAAGTTGACGCTTTACCGCAAAATTTTGGTTGCGGTAATCTTTGGTTATCTTGTGAGAAATTTCGCTGCCATATCAGATTTGTGAGAAATTTCGTTGCCATCTCAGATTTGAATCAAGTTGGACATTCATATGCTAGTTAGGGATTGATATGAATAATTATGTTTGTTGTGTCATCTGAAGCATTGTATTGAAATCTAAAGACATCCTTGAATTGATGCACTGCACAATTCGTATAAAAAATGATTCCAATGTCAAAACCCTTACTGAAATAGAAGGCGTTCTTTTTGTTCTTTTCATTTTTTATTTATCATAAACACAATCTTTGTTGCTTAGTCCGACAACAAAAATTAATAAATTATACTGGAAGCTCATCAGAAAATCTTCTAATAGAAAGGTAAGCTTCAAGCATCCAGGAACTAGAAACTCAACAAAAAACTCAGCAAAGCTCAGGACATTTCATCCGTTATTTTTAGCTCGGGTGTGGTGAATGGTTGGAAGTGAGTTATAGGAAATCATGGACTCAAATGCATACTCCAACAAAAGATAAAGGAAACAATTTAAGCCTTCACGCCTGTTTGGTCCTTAGCTTTAAGAAACATTAACAAAGATATCGGTTATTTCTCTTTTCTATAATTAATTTCCCAATTAAAGACACATTACTCTCCACGGCCTAACTATTGTTTGTATTCTGCCATTGGGTTTATTTGACGTATGCTTCAAATTGTTTCTTTACAGATCACAGATCACAAATACTGATCCCATCTGAAATCACTCTCTTCCACATGAATTAACAACATGCATGCAAGTGATTTGTTAACATGAGTAGCTGATACTGTCGATACCATCTGCACTCTTTTTGGATTGCCCCTGGAGAGTGTTATCTAAATTAGCAGATGGGTTAAGAAAATGGTAAGATGATTAGGATTTTGCAGCAGACATATGGTAATTAAGGTAATTAAAACTTGGTATCATACAACAGTAAGTATTGTCTAATTTATATTGGAAGCTCAACAAAAAAATCTTCTAACAGATAGGTAAGCTTAAAGCATAAAGAAAATGGGGACTCAACAAAAAAACTCAGCAAATCTCACATTCTATTCCCACAGCGCACCCAATTAACCTTTTACAAACGCTCATCTTCCCATCAAAGCTCAAAATATCATATATTTCTCACAATAATAAGATCCAGGTGATTACAGGAAGGTAAATGCCTCAAAGGCCTCCGTGAAGGGGAGGCCTGGAGGAGGACAACGAACCTGGAAATCAAAGAGAGAGAACCTCAATAATAAGATCCAAAATCAAACAAATAAGCGATTAAAGGAAAAAGAAGGGGAGATTTGGAGGAGGACGAAGAACCGAGGGGGGGAGGGGGGGGGGAGGGAGGGAGGAAGAGAGACCAAGTTTTGGAAGAGGAATTACATTTGAGATCGTTGATATTTAGTCTTTGACGCAGAAGAAAGATCTAGATGGGAGATAATGGCCATCGGAACAGGCGAATCGATGGATAACGGCTGTGGGGGAGGCCCGATCGTAGGGCGAAGATGGATGGAGGCCACGAGCCATGGGTGAGCTGAAGTATTTCTTAGATGGGGGTTGATGATGCGAAGCAAAGGAGGCTAGGATCAATATTTATAGAGAAAAGGGATTGTTTCTCATTGGATAGAGGATAGAGCTGTAGATCGATGAGCTGGAGTATTATTGAGATGTGGATTGCTGAGTTGGAAAGTTTTGGTTTTCCATGGCTTGTGTTATCTAGGTAATTTAATAATCAATCCATTTTGATTATTTAATACTTTATTCAAGTTTTTGCTGCTTAATTTAATTAAAAGGGCCCTCCATTGAATGAACCTAATAATATAATATCAGCACCCCTTTTTGGATTGCGGTTTGAATTCTGTCCTCATTAAACATGGTACGTTGTTGCTGCTATTTTGGCGAGCAGCTACCAATGCAGGCGGTTAACGCGATTTTGGTGTGCGTTCTGACTCTCACCCCTGGTGGGCCCCCGCATTCATTACCACCCACCAAAAGCAGAGTGACTAATGTGTGCGGTTTTTTTAGAAAGAATAGTCAAGGGGATGCACTTAATCAAATGATGAGACATTGCTTCTCCCTAGGTTTCCCTCCAAAATATAAACCATTCCCTTTAAAATTTTCAGCAAAGACTCGTCTCATCCATTCATTTCTCAAGATTCAATCTCAACCGTCTTTCTATCAACTCTTTTGTCCTAGTCATCCCTAGAATTCAAAAAAGGTTGTCCATGAGCCGCGGGCACGGTTCATTTAAAATTTCCCCCGCGAAATCTTTGTTCCCCGTAAAATTATTTCCACAGCCAAAATTTAACAGAACAATAAATTAGCGTAAAAATATTTATTGGCACGGGTACCTTCGGCACGGAATAACAAATTCGACGCAGGCGACTTCGACGCGGAACAACAAATTCGGCGTCGAACAACAAATTTGGCGCCCGCGCCTTCGACGCGGAACAACAAATTAGCGTAAAAAATATAGCGGGCGCCTTCGGCGCGGTTCATTTAAGATTTCCCCCACAAAATCTATATTCCCTGAAAAATTATTTCCACAGCCAAAATTTAATAGAACAATAAATTAGCGTAAAAATATTTATCGGTACGGGTACCTTCGGCACGGAACAACAAATTCGACGCAGGCGACTTCGACGCGGAACAACAAATTCGACGTCGAACAACAAATTTGGCGCCCGCGCCTTCGACGCGGAACGACAAATTAGCGTAAAAAAATTTAGCATGCGGTGTGGAACAACAAATTCGACGCGGCCGCCTTCGACACGGAACAACAAAATATCGTAAAAAATCGGCGTGGAACAACAAATTAGCATAAAAAAATATAGCGGGCGCCTTCGGGCTTCCGAGCACCTTCGACGCGGAACAACAAAAATCGGCGCGGAACAACAAATGCCTTCGGGCAGATCGCGGGCACCTTCCGAGCACCTTCCGAGCACGGGTACCTTTGGGCAGATCGTGGGCCAGCCCTGGCGGGCGGGCTGGGGGCGGCAAAATGCCTGCCCCGACCGGCGGGCCCGGGCAGGGCAACGCCGGCTGGGCCGGCGGGCTTTTGGGCTTTCGGTTTCGTTTGCCACCTTGACCTGCAATCCAGAGGCTGAAAGACAGTTCTTATGCCATTCAACGCATGTACCTTGCCGTTATTTAATTTGATAATGTCTTTGAGGTATATTTTCTTTTTGCATATTCTTTTATTTTTGGCAAAATTTAACTACTTCAGCTTAGGCAAGCAAGGACAAAAATTGTAACTGCAAGTAAAGTTGCTTACAAATTCATGGTAAGCATCAACTCTAAATCAACAGCCCCACCAGAATCTCCGACCAATTTAAATAGAGATAGTCCCACATTGCACGGTTCATGGTTTAAATACCTTTCATTAATTTGTGCCAAGCTTTCTAATGAAAATGAATATCACTCTCGTTTGAGTCAAAATCTTGAAGCTTAGATAAAAGTATCCAAGATAAACATTTAAGTAAATGTATCATAAATTGTTTTATTCATGCCGTAGTTGTCAAATGTTCTTTTTGGGGGAGAAATCATATGGCTCAAAACAAAATATGTTAGAAAAGATTCAAAACTGGATGTATCATAAATCATTTAATAAGTGTATTGGTCGTCAAAAATTCTTCAAAAGTAGCAAACTTGAAGTCATTTTGGGCTGGAAATTAAAACAATATCTACCAAATACTTTACAAAACAATGGTGTCGCTCCGAAAACTTAAACTCTTATAAAGAATATTATTACATTAAAAGCATTTATATAGGTAGTTCATTTCTATAATTGTTTGAGCAGCTGATGCCATGAGCCTTGGGTCTCTTGTGCAATGAACTAAAAATTAGGCTGTGAGCGATAGCCTTACCATGACTGATTTGATTGCATGTACTACAAACACCGCAATGCGACACTTGATAAGCCCTCACTTGGGTATTGGGCTCATGTGGCCATATCATCGATCTTTGCATGCGGCTGCAAGATTGGTTGGGGCCTTGGCGCTTATGGTTGCAGATGTCCGAGGTACGCAAGCTACTCGATGAGAGAGGGAAAATGATATTGGTTTCTTGGATGCATTTGTTTGATCTGCTCAGCTTAAATAGATAACTCAAAGGCATTCAAACTCTCTAGGAATTAGATATTAGACATGAGAAATTTCCAAAAGTCTAATTAAAGGAGCAAACAGAGAGTAAGAATTGTCCTCATAATTGAAACTGTGAAATTTGAAATGAACCATCAAAATATCTTGGTTTCATAGTTTCATTTCAAATTGTCCTCATTTGTGAAACTGTGAAATTTGAAATGATTCACAAACCATTGTTTACCTAGGAGATATTATTAATTTGTATTATGCTATGAAACAAATTCTTATATGAGAAACTGCCGGTTTAAGCATAGATACAATCATATTATAACCATTGTTTTAATCATATTACAAACATATTACATCATATTACAAACATATTACAAACCATTTCAAACTGCCGGTATAATATGATAGATGCTCCGACAGATTCATTGTATTCTAATATGATAGATGCTATGAAACAAATTCTTCAAAAGATGCTTATATGCTGCGATTGTCTACCTAGGAGATATTATTAATGGCGCAAAACCTATGTTAAGTAAAACATGTCTTCCAACCGAAATTTACCGAGTGCCACACTATTGGACATGCTGATAGCAAAGAAAAATCACAATTTTAAACAAACTGTCTAATTAAATTAGTAACATCTTCAATAGGAGAAATAAACAAATAATGATAACTATAAACATAACATATAACAGAAAAGGAGGAAAAAATAAGAAGATACAGAAAAATGACTCATAATATCATATTAGAATGCAACGTCTGAAACATCTATCACGGTTCCATAGCCACCGTCACAAACATCCCGCCAAGAATCTTCGGCCGTGGATTCCGGTATCGACAACGCCGACGGCGAGAGAATCAGTGATCTTTGAGGTGAAACTGCAGGTAAGCACCCACACATTAGCACCATCTTCTCTTTTTTCCTCACTCTACTGCTCATCATTCTTTCGACCGTCTTCATCCATCTCAAATTGATTCGATCCACTCTTCAAACCAACAGATTAAAATTCAGAACAACAAATTAAAATTTAGAACAAAAAAATTCGATCCACTCTCCATACATTTTGAAATTTCAACCCAGTTGAGTTTCTTTTTAGATTAGCTGGCGGTATTTAATAGGAGAAATTGATGGGTTCTGATTGGACAAATTGGTTTGCTGCGGATTGATGAGGTGGCAGCATCTTGTTACATAGCAGATCAATGTTTGCCGTAGATTGATGGGTTGGCAGCATCGTGTGGCCCTCGCGTTTTTACCAAGAACGTGATTCCCCAAGGGTTTTCACAAAACCGTCGGCAATTTCCAAGAACGTGTGGCCCTCGCATTTGGAAAATTGAGTGGGAGGTTGTCAAAGGGCCAACGGCCTTTGTGCACTTGGCGCCTTGCACTTCTCAGGTTCTTTAAGGGTCAAAAGACAATTACCCATTATTATTATTTGTGAGATTTCCAAGAACGTCATTAAATGGCCCCTGTTCAAACCCAAATTGCAACAGGCTTTTTATGAAAGAATATAAAATGAGAAATTTAATTTAATGATGGGACTACTAAAATATTTTTCTCCTAAATTTAAGAATTTCTTCTCAAAATTTTACAAACTTTCATCCCAACCGTTGATTTATCAAGATCAAATCATATCCGTCTTTCTATCAACCCCTTTGTCCTAGTCAGCTTGTCCTAGTCAGCCCTAAGATTCAAAAATCGCTGTCAAATGTATAATAGATATTATATATAGGCAAAAATGGGGGTCAAGTGGCCAAGGAGGGGATTTCCTCCTTGGTCCACCACCGTCAGCCCCCTTCACACAAATTTTTTGAATTTTTTTTCCAATATGATCTGCACCTCATGGATGATCGCCACACCAAAAATCAAGCGATTCCAACATTTTTCCCATCGATCCATCCATTACAATAATCAACGACAGAATAGTATAGAACTTTTTGCAATGGATGGATCGATGGGAAAAGTGTTGGAATCACTTGATTTTTGGTGTGGTGATCATCCATGAGGTGTAGATCATATTGGAATTTTTTTTAAAAAAAATTGTTGGAGGGGATGGTCGATGGTGGACCTAGGAGGAAATCCCCTCGGCCACCTGACCCCCATTAGACTCATATATAGATATAGATATAAAAATAGATATAGATATATTATATATATATATGGAAAAAAGGATTTAGGGTATATCCTTAGATGCAATCTAAGGAGGCGCATGTTTTAAAGTTGCAAGGGGTAGATGAGAGCTCAAAAAGTATTGGAATCTCTTGAAATTTGGTATGTTGATCATCCATGATGTGAACAACAAACCCAAGAAGTTTATTTTCAAAAAAATGTGGTAGATGTGGGAAAATAGGGAGTGCCTCCTTAGATTCCATCTAAGGAGGCACCCTAGATCCCTTTTACCCATAGAGGGAAAAGAGATCTAGGGTGCCTCCTTAGATGCAATCTAAAGAGGCGCTCCCTATTTTCCCACATCTTCCACATTTTTTGAATTTTTTTCATTGTTCACCTCATAGATGATCAACATACCAAATTTCAAGGGATTCCAATACTTTTTGAGCCCTCATCTATCCATTGCAACTTTATGGATTTTTAAGCATGTTTTCAAACCGTTGAAGTTGCAAGGGATAGATGATATCTAAAAAGTATTGGAATCTCTTGAAATTTGGTATATTGATCATCCATGATGTGAACAACAAACCCATGAAAAAATTTCAAAAAAATGTCATCCCTTGAAATTTGGTATATTGATCATCCATGAGGTGAACAACAAACCCATGAAAAAAATTTCAAAAAAATGTGAGACATGGTGAAAAATGAGGACGCCTCCTTAGATTGCATCTAAGGAGGCGTCTGATGCCATCATTAAGTACGACAGGAGGATGCACAAACATGATGTCCATGAGCCGCGGGAGCCAAAAGGGTGAAACTTCTATGCACACAATAAGCTGGAAGGAAATTGCTATGCACACAACAAGGTGGAAGAGAATTGCTTTGCACACTACAGTAGGGATAATAAGAAGCCAGCCGGCACTAGTTTTTGGAGGTTGAATATTGATATTTTATGAGAGTTCTTCGAGAATTCTTAGGTAGATCTAGGAGAGTGCGGACGTCCTCGCTTATTGGCCGTGGGAGGGTGATTACCCCCTTTAAGTGTAATCAATCTATCTTCTATTTCAGTTTTATCTAATAAAAATAGTATCTTTCCTTGGATCCTATCATTTTGGTATCAAAGCACGTGACTATCCATGGCGGCGTCGATGATATCTAATCTCATCTCTTCGATCTCGTGGGAAGGGATGAGATTGACGACGAAGGAATTAGAGGATCACATGCAATACATCCACGAGCAGACAACGACGTCAAGAGATCAAGCAAGGGATCGAGCAAATAAAGATTCTCTTGGCGAAAGAGGGAAACACAACAAGCATTCAGATGTAAAGACGACGATGATCCCCGATCAAGTGGGGGTGATCTTGGAAGAGGAGGATTCAGATCTGAAAGTTTCAGATCCAGATCTTCAAGTTTTAGATTTAGATCTTCAAGTTTGCAGATCCGAATCTTTCAGATCTGGATTTCTTCAGAACTACAGTGAAAGAGGTGAAGATCAATTCCATCCTTTTGATTTGGGAGGAGGCTTACGTGCACTTGGAGTAGGGCCTCCGCAGACTTATGCACCACCTTGGGGACTAGGTGGATTTTTGGGGACGGAGTAATGATGCGATCATTAAGTACGAGAGGAGGCGCAAACTTGATGTCCATGAGCCGCAAGAGCTAAAGGGGTGAAACTTTTATGCACACAACAAGCTGGAAGGAAATTGCTATGCACACAACAAGCCGGAAGAGAATTGCTTTGCACATTACAGTAGGGGGTTATAAGAGGCCAGACGGCCCTAGTTTTCTGGAGGTTGAATATTGATATTTTTGTGAAAGTTATTCGAGAATTCTTAGGTAGATCTAGAAGAGTGCAGACGTCCTCGCTTATCGGTGTCTTGGGAGGGCGATTACCCGCTTTAAGTGCAATCAATTTATCTTCTATTTCAGTTTTTATCTAATAAAAATAGTATCTTTCCTTGGATCCTATCAGCACCCTAGATCCCTTTTACCTATATATATGGTAAAGTGTTACTAGGGTGACTTCTTAGATGAAATTTACGAAGTCACCCCCATTTCCACCATGTCCCACGTTTCTTTTGGATTTTATTTTTCATGGAGTTGTTCACATTATGGATGATCAACATACCAAAAAATCAAGTCATTCCAATACTTTTAGAGACTCTATCTACCCCTTGCAACTTCAACGGTACGAAAACATGCCGAAAAACTCATGAAGTTGTAAGGATAGATGTGGGCTTTAAAAGTACTGGAATGACTTGATTTTTGGTATGTTAATCATCTATGAGGTGAACAGTCCCAAGAAAAAAATTTGAAAAATGTGGGATATGTAGGAAAATGTGGGCGACTCCTTAGATTTCATATAAGGAGTAACCTTAGGAACACTTTACATACACACATATGAATATGGGCCTTTGCTGTTAGCGCTGGAAATTTTTCTTGTGATGACAGCGTTTTGGGGTGCAGAAAAGATTTATTTTAATTTTTTTGCAATATATTTTACAACTTGTTGGCTACATCCCCACCAATTTTCAAGTGAATCCAACACTTTTTGAGCCTCTATCTATCCATTTCAAAAAACCGCCCCAAAAACCCGAACTGTGATCACAATCTTTTTTAAATGGATGGATGGAGACTCAAAAAGTATTGGATTCACTTGAAAATTGGTGGGGTGGTAACCAATAAGTTATAGAATATATAGCAAAAAAATTTGAAAAAAAATTCAATTTTGTCCCAAAACACTGTCAGCACAAAAAAAATTCTTTTTTGGTCCCAAAATGCTGTCACCACGTGAAAAATTTCCTGCGCTTAAACACATGCATTTATTCCTCATATATATATAGAGGAATATGGAGGTGTGCTGACAACACATGTTCAGATTTCATGAGTTAGCGATTTGGGGGGTTAAAAAGTATTATTTATTTATTTTCAATGTGTTCTACAACTTGTCAACATCCACCCCAATATTCAAGTGAATCCAATATTTTTTGAGCCTCCATCCATGTACGGTCTTTTTGAAATGCATGGATGGATACTTAAAAAGCGTTGGATTCACTTTAAAATTGGTGTGGAGGTCAACAAGTTGTAGAACACATTGAAAAAAATTAAAAAAAAAATACTTTTTTGAGCCCCAAATCGACACAGCACAGGAATGTTTCCTGCGCTGTTAGCACACATCCATATTCCTTATATATATATATATATATATATATATATATATATATATATATATATATATATATATATATATATATATATATATATATATATATATGGGTAAAGGGATCCTAAGGTGCCTCCTTAGATTCAATCTAAGGAGGCGCCCTCATTTCTTCACATCTCCCATATTTTTTTGAAATGTTTTTTCATGGGTTTGTTGTTCACCTTATGGATGATCAACATACCAAATTTCAAGAGATTCCAATACTTTTTGAGCCCCCCATCTACCCATTGCAACTTCGTGGGGGTTTAAGCATGTTTTCAGACCGTTGAAGTTGTAAGAGGTAGATGGGGGCTCAAAAAGCATTGGAATCCCTTGAAATTTGGTATGTTGATCATCCATGATGTGAAGAACAACCCCATGAAAAAACATTTCAAATTTTTTTTTAGGAGATGGGGAGAAATGCGGGCGCCTCCTTAAATGAAATCTAAGGAGGCACCTTAGATTCCCCTTTTCCTATATATATTGATATATGTTATATACATAACACACATTCAAATAAAATATATATTAGAATACTGATATTAGAGTCGTATTAATATCTGTAAAAGGGAGATGCATATGAATAGTTGTATATTTTAATCTGTACATTAATTTATGGATAAGAAATTAAATTTCTATTTAAAATTCTAAGACCCTTGATGTTATATGTTAACATTCATCATTATATTGGCAATTGTTGTTTGCTGAATGTTAACTATTAGAACAATCACAATTGACTTAAAATCCAGAATTAATTAAAAAACACCGTTTTATGTAAATAATGTCGGAAAGGTATGAAATAGTATTTTATGTAACCATTGTTAATTTATCAATGGATGTGTTTCTATTTAAGATCTCCACGAATTTATGTTCTATGTGAATACATAAAGTTAGTGGGAGTTATATGATATTCTGACAATGTGTGAGATATGTTCAAAATGAACAAGCTATAAGCATAAATATATTTTTGCAAGTGTCTTTAAAAATAATGATGAAGTTTATAGTAATGGATGATGACTAGGAATCTAATGAACTATCGACTCCCTGCTATTAGCAAAATCATTATGATTAGAGACTAAGCTAATTGGTAAATATATATATTTTTATTGGGCAAACACTAATCTTCAAAATGTCTCTATATCAGTTATAACGAAATCCAACCTAAATAAATGGTTACTGCCAAAAACATAATTGCTGACAGTAATAAATGAGACCGTCTCAATGGAGACAACTTCAGTGTCTGGAGTTTTGAATCAAGTATGTTTTGGAGGAATAAGAGGTCATTGAAGTCATTAATAATAAGATGGAATATCCAGGTGAGGGTAATATTGTCCAGCATAGACGTGCATTAGAAGCTTACAATGAATGAAAGAAAAAAGATGTTACTACACGTGGTATACCGGTAAGCTCAATGAGGGATGCCTTGGCCCATGATTATAAGGATTATCTAATTGCATGTGACCCGTGGAAGGTTTTGAACAAGCCGGGAGGAACTTCTATGTCGAAGTTAATGCAACTAACTATTAAGTTTGATACTTATACGATTAGTTTCAATCTCACAATGAAGAAATATCTTTGGGAGATGTCAACGATGATTAATGAGCTAGCTGCTATTGGGTACAACTGATGAACAACAACTACAAGCTGTAATTTGCTCCTTGCCTGGCTTCTGGGAACATATGAAGGTAAACTTGACTCATAATGAAAGTGTCAAGACTTTTGATGATGTGGCACCACGTAGAGCTGGAAGATGGGAGGTTATCTTCCCTAAAACCGCAAACTCATTCCTACATGACTTATTCAAGTTTTAAGAGAAATAACTTGAAGAGAAAGGTTTTGGAAGAAGAACAAAGGTAAGGAAGCTTTAAAACCCAAAAATAAGGAACTGAAGAAGGTTGAAAAGAAGAAGAAGATGCATGTTTAAAAGCTGAGATGCTATAACTATGGTCAAAATGGACATTTCGCTCGGGATTGTCCTGAGTCGAAGAAGATAACTTCTGATTCTTCTTCTATTTCTTGTCATATTGCGTATGTGTCTGGTTTTGTAATGATCATAGAACCTAATCCTTGGTGAGTTGTTGATTCAGGAGCGACAGACCATATAGCCAGAGATAGACTACTATGTAGAGTACCATTGTGTTCCTAGTGAAACCAGATGGATGTATGTGGGCAACAAGGTAGAAGTAAGAGGATTCGGTACGTGCAAAATAGAATTACGCGTAGGACGGATTTTATTTTTGCACGATGTGTTGTACACTCCTTAAATAAGGCAGAACCTCGTCTTTGTTGTAACCTTAGCTAAGTTGGGTATGATTTGTTGTTTGGAGAATATGGTTTGAACATTAATATATAATGTGTTTTATGGATCTGGTACTTATTTTAATGGTTTGACATTTCTTAACACTGATAATTGTTCTTCTAAATATATATTAACCACATCTTCGTCGAGAACAAATGATAGTGATGCAATTTATGGTATGCTAAGCTGGCTCACATAGGAAAAGCCAGGATGGTGGGCTTGGCAAAAGAGGGATTTTTGTGGTCTCTTACGAAAATAAAAATTTCAGTATGTGAACCATGTTTAGCAAACAAAATAACTAGGAAACGATTCAGAACAGAACGAGATGATACTCCATTATAACTTATACACTCTAATATCCGTGGACACATGAGTACGAGGGTAAGGCATGCTGCCTCATATTTCATTACATTCATAGATGACTACTCTCGGTTGGATAAAGTATACATTATATCCCATATATCCAAGGCTTTGGAGTGCTTCAGTTTGTTTCTCAATGAAGTTGGGAACCAATTGGATAAAAAGGTTAAAACCTTAAGAATAAACCGATAGAGAGAATATCTATCAGATCAATTTAAGGATTTAGATAAGGAAAATGGGATTATTAGACAATTAACTACTTTTGGAACACCTCAGCAAAATGGTGTAACTGAGAGAAGGAATAAAATCCTCATAGATATGGTTCGATGCATAATGTCACATGCAAATTTACCAACTAAGTATTGGGTAAGTGCACTGCTAACATTGAGATATGTTTTGAACCTAATGTCCTCTAAATCTGTTCATAAAACACCGTATGAACTCCGAACTGGAAGAAGCCCAGACTTAAGTTACTTAAAACCATGTGACTGTGCAGCTTATGTACATGATACTTCTCATAAATATGGGAAGTTAGGGCCCAAAGAAAAGAAGAGTATATTCATCAGATACTCTAAACACTCAAAGTGTTATGTTTTCTTGGATGAGCAAGACGACGTCGCTGTTACAGAGAATGAGCAAGTGATGTCACATTTTTAGATGATACGTTTTCTAAACAATGCGAAGTTAGAAATGAAGTTGATCTCCATAAGTTGGAGGAAGATCTGAACTTCGTAAGCATTAAGTCATTTGAGATATAAGAGAATGCTCCTCAAGTTCATGAAGTTAGTGGGATCGGTATGTCCAATAATGAGTCATTAAAAATTCTCAACTATAATGATTTGCATCAATTCTGAGGCGCGGACAATGCCAAAGAACAATCAAGAATTTTTCTAAAGAATGGTGGCTGGTGTAGGCAAAATTGAGATCCTATAGCATACCCATTTGACCTTCATAGTGCTAATGTTAGACCTTTAGAAAAATTAACAACCAAAGTCCCTACAGAGCTTTCAAACTTGCAGCTTTGATCGCTTTCAGTTTTCTTCATTTTGTTTTTATTTGATATCGTTTGTCATCTGTTCCTCCCGTACATGTTATCATCTGTGTGTTGTCCAGTAGAAATTGAGATGTATGACATAATTTGCTTTTAGGGCATAAATTCTCCATTTGCTTCATGTCTGCACTCCCCGCACGCATGCTGGTGCTCAGTTCTAGAATTCCATTGTAATGCAGGTACGGAGAGGGGTAGACAGAGCCGACATATATAGCATAGCTCTCTCGCCGAACGTGCAATGGTTGGCAGTGTCCAGTGACAAAGGTACTGTTCATATATTCAGGCTTAGAGTTCGGATAGTTGGAGAGGATGCATCAAGCCAGAATGTTGTTAGTCAATGCCCAGGCTTGGCTCATCAGAGTTCCTCATCTTCCCTTGATGCCCTTATATCACCAAACACTGGTGCCAACACTAGCTCGTCATTGTCTTTTATGAAAGGTAAGGATCAATATCCCCTTTGCAATCTATTTCTAAAGGATTGAAATAAATAATGCGTTCAGAATCTATGAAGTAAGTCTTTAGTTTTAGTTTCTTAAATTTCTTATTGTGTTAAATTTCTGAACATTTGGAATATAATTTCTACTTTTGTGATAGTCCTCTCATTTGTAACTTTAAACTGGAACCTGATTCGTTAATTTTTCTTATATGGGTGACTTCCTGAAAATCTAATCGGCTTATCCTTTAACAAGAATTTCATGAGAAATATAATATATAAGTTGCTAAAATTATTGTAAAATATAACTGTCACAGTGTGCTCAAGCAGCTTAATATTCAATTGTTCATCATATTTGGTTTGATGAACCTTTTGAAATTACAACTTCCGTTTTCAGTTTCTCCTGCAAGTCCGCACATCAAAATTGTTGCAAGTTTTTTATTTCTTCTTCTCTGGCTATTTTTGCTTCAATAGCAGAAATTCAACAAATTTTAAAAAACCTCATGTTCTTGGCATTTAGTTTCGATTTGTGTAAGGTACTTGAGAAAAGCATTTCAAAATTTTCTGTTTAAAGAAGGATTTTGCAGCTTAATGATGCGTGTTTGTGTGTGTTTTCCCCGCGGGGGGGGGGGGGGGGGGGGGGGGGGGGGGGGGGGGGGGGGGGGGGGGGGGGGGGGCTACAATGACACTGCATGTTGTTCTTACCTTGAAGCAATTTTCCACTATTACATTTGCATGGAGATTAGTGCAAAAAGTCAGTACACTAATCTCAATGCAAATCCTATGGTCAAAAAGCATTTCGCTGTAGTGTACCACCGTCAATGTCATTGCACACCCTATTTTTCCTCTATACACACACACACACAGTATAGTATGCGCGTCAGTTACATCAAGGAGGAATTCCCTTTTATGCATGGCCAAAAAATCCATTATCGACAAATTTTGGATGATTATGATAGAACCGGCACATTAGAGGGGCTTTTTGGGGGCTTTGTGTTATTTTGATTAATGTAGGGGTATTTGGGTCATTAGACATTGAGTTGGAGTATTATAAATAAGGGAGAGGCTAGCCGGCCCTAGGCATGGATTTGATTATTTTCATAATATAGAGAGAATTCTCTTGGTCCTAGGGAGGGTGCGGACGTCTCCAATAAATCGGCGTCTTGGGAGGGCGATTACCCCTACAATTATAATCATTTATCTCTTTTATTTTAGTTTTACCAATAAATTTCAGATCTCTTTTGGATCCTATCTCTTTTGGATCCTATCATTTTGGTATCAGAGCAACGATCCATGGCAGAGTGGAGGAGATCCAGGCATAAAAGGTTGGAAATCGTCATGCAATTATGCCTCCTGTTGCATCAATCACACCAAGAATACAGACAAGATCTGAAGGAGTTCGTGGCACATCTAAAGGCCCTAAAATTTTCATTTCCGAAGGCAGCCGAAGTTTCAGATCTGGATCTGAAGGCGGTGGAAGTTTCAGATTTGGATCTGAAAGCGGCGGAAGTTTTGACAGCGGCGGAAGTTTCAGATTTGGATCTGAAGGCGGTGGAAATTTCAAATTTGGGCGAAAACCCAGATTTAGGGCAAAAGACGACGCTTTCAGCGGAGAAACGGGAGTCTCCGTTTTCGACAACAAAACAAGGGGCACCCCTCTTGGGCCCCCCAGGGGGCTGCCACCCCAACTGCAGGGGGCCAGCCCCTGCCGGGTCCCCCAGGGGGCTGCTGCCCCTCGAGAAGGGGCCCCAGCCCCTCCTGGGCCCCCCAGGAGGCTGCCGCCCCAACTGCAGGGGCGCTAGCCCCTGCTGGGGCCCCAGGGGGCTGCCGCCCCTCCAGAAGGGGCACCGGTCCCTTTAGGGTCCCCCATGGGGGCTGCCGGCTCTTCAACGGTGACGACGGGCCCTCCAAGACGCCAGACAACGGGATTTGACTTTTTGGGCCCAAAACAGCGAGCGACAGAGTCCTTCCAGTAGCACGACGACGACAACGACCCTTCAGATTGTTTGTGGGAGCCCGATGATGCCCTTCGGGCCCCGCCTTGGCCCGACGGTAATTTTCAGGCCGTCGTTGGAAGCGGTGGAGATTAATCCCATCCGTTTGACCCGGTAGGAGGCTTGCGACACTTGGAGTAGAACCGTCGCGGACTTCATGCACCACCTTGAGGACACGATGGATTTTCAGAGGCAGAGTAATGATAGATCCAACACATTAGAGGGGCTTTTTGGGGGGTTTGTGTTATTTTGATTAATGTATGGATATTTGGGTCATTAGACATTGAGTTGGAGTATTATAAATAAGGGGGAGGCTAGCCGGCCCTAGGCATGGATTTGATTATTTTCATAATAGAGAGAATTCTCTTGGTCCTAGGGAGGGTGCAGACGTCCCCAATAAATCGACATCTTGGGCGGGCGATTACCCCTAAAATTGCGATCATTTATCTCTTTTTATTTCAGTTTTACTAATAAATTTCCGATCTCTTTTGGATCCTATCAGATTAGCACCATTGGTTTTGATTTTCATATTCAAAAATCTCAACACAAAATCTAGTGAACCCAAAGTGTTTTAATTGTTGATCTTGTTGCAAATTTAAGAGTATTATAATAATAGAACTTTTTTTAATAGCTAAATTACGAGCAAAACACATTAAGTCCATTAGATCTTTGATGCATTGGGTTTTTAGAATCAAGATCGATATGAATGGTTCCGATAATCTTAAAAATAATGAATAATGGATTTTCTTAATGAGAACAAATGAGAAAATTCTCATTCGATAGCTGACATTCTGTTAGATCCGGTCGGCCCTTTAGGGGGGCTCATTTTGAGTATTTTATGTTAATAGAGGTATTTGGGTAATTGGCGAATTTCTGAAATTGTATTAGAGGAAGGGGTATTAACCGGCCCTAATGACGCTTGATTATTGTTATTGTGTGAGAGATTCCTATGGAGAGTGCGAACGTCCTCTATACCGGCGTCGGTGGTTGCCCCTACAATTGCAGTCAAATTTATCTTTTAATTTGTTATTTTCTTCAATAAAAGTTCAGATTTGCTTTCGGTCCTGTCACATTCCCTATATATAGGGATTGATTGGGATCCTTTCGAATATACCAAACATGCAGATCTACTTGATGCCACTTAATGCATACCAACAATATGTCTAATTATTTGAAATTTTATTTATATATCGTTTAGACATGTTATATCATAACACAATTTTCTTTTGGTTTATCCAATTTTAAATTATATTAGGTTTGGTCCAACATATTTGTTCTACTCGAAAGGATACAACATATCCCTTTCTATACATAAGAAACGGTGGGCAAGTGTGTGCCTCTAGCTAAGAGGCGAGAATGATATTCTGGCTATTTACACATGCTGAAATCTTAATATACAAAAATATCACGAACTCCATGCTTTTTGCTTATCGATTGGATCATTGAAAAAGGCTTGTTATCATATAACATTTACCGATCTGATCAACATGCAAATAACCTAAGGTTTACTAGATTTTTAGCACATTGGAATTTTAGCATGTGTTTTTTGGTGACCCGGACTCCGCACTGCCTCACAAGAGGTGGTCAGGCACTATTTTTTAGCATGTATTGATCATATAAAGATCCAATTATTGGAAAAATACAGGACATGCGACACATTAACATAACTCTAGCATCTAGTTATATTGACACTCTAGCCACCGTTTACTTGTATATATGCATATACATATACATACATATACATACATGTGTATATAGATCTATACGATCTATATACACAACACATATAAAGATACACACATGAGAAAATTGGGTATCATATGACATGAGCTAATTAACTTATATACAATGATGTTTCATAATTTCATCCATAAGAAAAATATAGTCATTTGAATGAGTACTTTTTGTCTCCAATCCGCTCTCTTTTTCTTATGGATGAGATTGCATCACATCATCATGACACAAGTGCTCATATTTCATATGATAATATGATACATATTATTATGTGTGTGTATGTATGTTTACACATATAGATACACATATATTAACCTTTCAGCATGTGTGATTCACCAGCGTGTCTTAACAAATAACAATACAATGATAATAAAAACAGTAGCAGCAACTTCAATATCAATGACAATAACAACATTATTTTTTGAATTTGTTACATTCGTTTGTCAAGTTCGATTTTAACATTAGTTGTAACACATCCGTCCACTTTACCGTTGAGTTAGCGGTTTGATAATTAAGATGCTAATAAGTTAGTTTTAATTGTAGAACTTTTAGTTAATTAGTTTATCGTAATTTTCATTCAAACGATATAAATCTTAATCAAATGATGATTGGAAAACTAGATAAAATTTTAAATTAGATTGTATTTCTAATTAATTAGTATTCTTTAAGGAATTAATCGATTTGGCTATTTTTAGTAAAATAATTCAAAAGGATTTTAAGAATACTTGGTTGCTAACTTAACTTATTGTCTAACTAAATTAGAATTCTTGATCTTTAGATGATTCATAACGAGGTTCTAATTTGCTAGATTTTTATCAATTCGAAATTCACAATCACTCAAATAAGAATTTTGCGGTAATCTGATACGATCCGGTGATCGAATCAATCAAATCGATATATTTTAAAGAGGAAAAATATAAAAAGAGGATTTTTGATAGATAAGAAAAGCGAAGAACTACAATAGTTGGGTTTCCTTCGAGACGATACCCTATCTCCTAGCTTTGAATGTCGGATCAAAGCCTAAGAACCCTCTCAACGATGCCTAACAAGTTCTTCACAAATCAAGCATAAGAAAATACAATGGCGACTAGCCCTAATAAATAGAAAAGTGGGTATTTACTAATCTAGCCTGAAAAGACTAGAATACCCCTGAAGCCACTAAACCCACTACGTGCGCCTCCTACGCCTCACGTATGTCACAATAGGTGGTCCCGCATCCTCTGTAGCCGTAGGGGTGGGTGCGTCCGCATCAATACCCTCCCTAAAAGAGCCACATTGTCCTCAAGGTGGAAATCTGGAAACTACTCACTGACCACGTCATATGCCTCCCACATGGCGTCATAGTCAGGTAGGCCCATCCAGTAGATCAGAACCTCCCGTCGCCGTCCCGGCCCCTGACGAACTGCACGCACATCCAGAGGCTCCAGCAGTATCTCCATGTCCTCCGTAAGTGTAGGTGGCAGAGTAGACGTGTCTGACTGGTCCCCAATCGCCCTTCGAAGCTGCGGCACATGGAACACCGGATGTATCATAGAAGAGGGTGGCATGTGCAACCGATATGTCACCTTCCCAATCTTGGCCGCAATCTGGAATGGGCCGTACTAGCGAGCTGCCAGCTTCTAATTCTGCCTCCGAGCTAACGTCTTCTGCCTGTAAGGTCGCAGTTTGAGATATACCATATCTCCCTCCTGAAAGTGGACGTCCCGTCGGTGGCCATCTGCCCGGGTCTTCATCACCTGCTGAGCCCTCAAAAGATGTCTCCGTAGCTCCTCCAACATAGCATCTCTATCTCCCATATAAGCCTCACCTGTGACACCGGCGTCTGTCTGTCACCGAAGTGAAGCAAGGACGGTGGATCTCGCCCGTAAAGGATCCGGAAAGGGGTCGTCTCCGTCGCTGAGTGGTACGACGTGTTGTACCAATACTCCGTCCACGCCAACCACCTGTGCCACCGTCGAAGCGTCTCCGACGCGAAGCACCGCAAATAAGTCTCTATAGAGCGGTTCACCACCTCCGTCTGGCCGTCCGTCTGTGGTGGTACGCCGTACTCCTTTTAAGCACCGTACACTGTATCCTGAAAAGCTCACGCCAGAACTCGCTCAGGAAGACCTGGTCCATGTCGGACACTATGGAGGCCGGTACCTCGTGTAAGCGTATCACCTCCCGAATGAACGCTGTGGCCACCGAGACCGCGGTGTAAGGATGCCTCATAGGGATAAAATGGGCATACTTACTCAAGCGGTCTACTACGACGAAGATCACTGTATATCCCTTTAAACGAGGCAGCCCGTCAATGAAGTCCATCGTGACCTCCTCCCAGACACTCTCTGGCAACTCCAACGGCTATAGCAGCCCTGCTGGTGCCATGGCCATATACTTGTGACGCTGGCAGACGTCACAAGCTGCTACTAACTGGGCCACGCTCCGCCGCATCCCGGGCCAGTACACCTCCCTAGCCATCCTCTGGTATGTCTGCTGTACCCCCGAATGGCCTCCAGTCGCTGACCCATGGAACTCCTGAAACAGGACTGGTATAAATGCTGAGGCCCGCGGTAGCACCAACCTCCCCTGGTAAAGCAGTCTGCGCCCCTGTAAGGAATACCCTGTCGGTCCCTCCTTTCCCTGCTGCAGCAACTCGTGGATCCGTCCCAGCTCATCGCCACTCTCCGCCTCCTGCAAAATGGGCTCCCAGTCCAACCACATCTGTCGCGACAGAGCCCTCAAGTCCACGCTCTCCTCCCGGCGAGACAAGGCATCAGTAGCCTTGTTCTCCAACCCCGGCCTGTACTCGATGTCAAATCGGTACCCCACCAGCTTGGACAACCAACGCTGGTGCTCAGTGACCAACCGCTGCTCCAGAAGGTACTTGAGGCTCCGTTGATCCGTCCTGACCACAAACTCCCGGCCCAGCAAATAGGGCCGCCACTTCGTCACCGCGAAGACAATGGCCATCAACTCCCGCTCATAAACCGATTTCAGTCGTGCTCTAGCAGACAACACCTGACTGAAATAGGCTATGGGCCGCCCCTCCTGCATAAGCACCGCCCCCAATCCTTATCCCGACGCGTCAGTCTTCACCACAAAAGATATGCTGAAATCTGACAAGGCAAGAACTGGTGCCGTCGTCATCGCCACCTTCAAGACCTGAAAAGCCTTGGTGGCCTCCTCCCCCCAATGGAACCCGTCCTTCTTGAGCTGTTCGGTAAGGGGCCAGGCTATGGTGCTGTAACCCTTAACGAACTTCAGGTAATAGCCCGTCAGACCCAAAAATCCACGAAGAGCTCGCAGTGTAGTAGGCACCGGCCACTCCAGCATAGCCGCTATCTTCGACCTGTCGGCCGCCATCCCCTCTGCCGACACAACATGCCCTAGGTACTCGATCCGCTCCTGGCCTAAACTGCACTTCTTCCGGTTGGCGAACAACTGCTGCGTCAACAACTCCCGGAAGACCACCTCCAAGTGGTCCAAATGCTCCCTCATGCTCCTGCTGTAGACGAGGATATCGTCAAAGAATACGAGAATGAACATCCGCAGGAAGGGCTGGAAGACTTTGTTCATCAAGGCCTGGAAAGTAGAGGGGGCATTCGTCAAGCTGAACGGCATGACTCGGAACTCGTAGTGCCCCTCGTGGGTGCGGAAGGCAGTCTTCGGCACATCCTCTGGCCGCATCAAGATCTGGTGGTATCCTGCTCTCAAGTCGATCTTCGAAAAGATCGCCGCCCCATATAGCTCGTCCAGCAGCTCGTCGATTACCGGAATGAGAAACTTGTCAGCGACAGTTTCCTTATTAAGCGCCCGGTAATTGACGCAGAATCTCCAACTCACGTCCTTCTTGACCAGTAAAACTGGGCTCGAAAAAGGACTTACACTTGGCTGGATTATCCCAGCCTGCAGCATTTCCCGCACCATCCTTTCAATCTCGTTCTTCTGCACATGCGGGTACCGCTATGGTCGCACACTCACCGGTGCTGCTCCATCACGCAATACAATTGCGTGCTCATGCCCTCTAGACGGTGGTAGCCCCTGCGGGTCCTGAAAGACCTCCTGGTACTGCTCTAACACCTGCTCAACCTCCGCTACGGTCTCATCCTGTTGCTTCTCCCCTCAGCTGTCAGCTCCTGATACTCCGCCATGAACCCCTCTCCCTCGTCCCGCAGCGCCCGAGTGATGGCTTTGAAGGCCACTAAAGAAAAACAAAGGGTCGGGTCCCCTGTCAACACGATGGTCCGATCCCCATCATGTAACTCCATCCTCAGAAGCTTCCAGTTCACCTTCATCTCCCATAACTTCGTCAGCCACTGCACCCCTAGTATGATATCCACGTTGCCCAACTCCAATGGCAAGAAGTCCTCCATGATCTGCACTCCCTGCAAGGTCAGGCACAGACCCTTGCAGAGCCCCTTGCTATCCTCCATCTTCCCTGTCCCCAACAATACGGTAAACTTCTCTCGGGTGCTCAGCTGCAGCCCATGCCGCTCTACCACTCGGCTGGAGATGAAATTGTGGGTGGCCACATTGTCTATCAGCACCGTCACCGCCGTGTCCCCCAGCTGCCCTGATAACTTCATGGTGTGGTTCGGAGTGAACCCCACCACAGAGTTCAGGGAAACCTTCGCGAAGTCTAGGTGAGACTTCTCCTCCTCTACTAGTGGCTCCTCCTCAGGCTCCTCCTCACCAACGTACCCCTCCTCGTCGGGTACCATGGTGATCTGCAGTAGGCGGCTCGCACATCTATACCCAGGGGTGAACTTCTCGTCGCAACGGAAGCACAACTCCTTGGCCCGCTTCTCCCTCACCTCTGCCTCTGTCATCCGCCGCCCTAGAGCAGGTGGGCGGCTCTCTCCTCTAGTCTCAGGTGCAGCTGCGGCTGCCCTCTGTGCCGCTGCTGCCGGGGTGGGGCGGGAACTCTGGGTCCCCCAGGCTCTCCGTATCCTCCTCTCCTCCGCATGCTTCTCCTCCGTTTTATGGGCCAAGCGAAGGACATCCTCCAAGGTCACTGGGCTCTGCATCCGCAACTCAGCTCGTATCGAGGGCTTCAGCCCACTCATGAAGTTCCCGATCATCACCTCATCTGTCACCCCCTTCACCCGGCTATTCAACATCTCAAATCGCTCCATGTAGTCCCTCACTGTCCCCTCCTGCCTCAGGGCCGACAGCTGCTCGTAGAAATCTCCCCCTGCTGTCTCCTGGAACCGATCCACGATCAGTGCTGACAGCTCCTCCCAGGTACGAAAAGAGGTCCGTGCTATCTTCCATCTGTACCAGGCTAGTGCCTTCCCCTCAAAATAAATCCCGATGGCCTTCAGGACCTCCTGCTCAGTCATCCCCATCACCTGAAAATACCGCTCCGGCCAGTAGATCCATCCGTCTGGATCGGTGCCATCAAAGGTCGGCATCTTCAGCTTCATCAACCGCCGGTCCACATTGATGTCACCCTGCTGTCCCCTATCTCCGCCACGGTCACCCTGCTGCCCCTATCTCCACAACGGTCGCCTCCCCAGCCGAACCCGCCACCCCGGTTCTCCGTCGGACCTCCCCCGTCACGCCCGTACAACTCCTCAGGCCACCCAGGCCTCTCCCATGCCTCGGGCTGGTAGTAGTGTCCTGAAAACTCAGGTGGTCGTGCCAAAACGGGCCTCGACCCAAGAGGGGTGACCTCCGTCCTCCAAAATTGGCCAGCAGGGGTCCCGATAGCTGATCCCGAGGCCCAGCCGCCTCTGATCGTCTCCAAAGTTCCCCCAGAGTGGGGTACGAACGCTGCCACACCCCCAAAGGGTTGTGAAGGGATCGCTGGGCCCCCAGAAGGGGCGGCCCAGCCCGCCGAACCCTCGGAAGGCCCGACCCAGCTTGCGGGCCCCCGGAATGGTCAGGCGGCCCGTCCGCACCCCCGGATGGGGGCGCCGCTCCTCCTGCACCCCAGGCGGGGGGTGCCGCCTGCCCCTAGCCCCCGCCAGGGTTGGCCGAGGCCTCCGGAGGCCTCGGCGGACTCGCCCAGGCCGGGGAAGGCCTGGGAGGGTTCGCCGGGGGCGCCGAAGCCCCCGGATGGCCGGGCGGCCTCGCCCAGGCCTGGGGAGGCCTGGGCTGGGCCGCCGGGCCCTTGGCAGGCCCTATCGGGCCTGCCGTGGCCTGAACAGACCCGCGAGGGTCTGTTTTTTGTGAAACAGGCCCGCGCGGGTCTAGGGTTGGCCGCGCCGTCACCCTCGTCTCTTCCGCGACATCGCCTTGAGGTGGAAGCTCTGCCGTCGTTCGCGCTTGCTCTAGGGAGGCTGATTCTAGGGTAGAATCTCCCCCCTCTTGGATCTCCTTGCCCTGATCTCCTTCTTTCGCCACCGTTAGGGCTTATTGTCATCATTGTCGTTATCGCCTCTTTCAGATCTGAATTCGACCCCTTCAATTCTTGGAGATCTCGGCCTTGTTGCGCAACGTCCTTCCTCATTCCCCCAGAGTTCGATCTGGATGTCCTCTTGCGAATGGGCGTGATCCTTGATGGAATCCCCCACCGTTTTCTTCAATCCCTCGAATCGTTCTTCGATCTCCCGATTGAGATCCTCTCGTAGCCCTTGAATCTTCTCATCGAACAAATCCGCATTCGATCTAGTGCTTGCGCTATTGGATCTTAGCGCTCTGATACCAATTTGATACGATCCGGTGATCGAATCAATCAAATCGATATATTTCAAAGAGGAAAAATATAAAAAGAGGATTTTTGATAGATAAGAAATGCGAAGAACTACAATAGTTGGGTTTCCTTCGAGACGAAACCCTATCTCCTAGCTTTGAATGTCGGATCAAAGCCTAAAAACCCTCTCAACGATGCCTAACAAGTTCTTCACAAATCAAGCATAAGAAAATACAATGGCGGCTAGCCCTACTAAATAGAAAAGTGGGGATTTACTAATCTAGCCTGAAAAGACTAGAATACCCCTGAAGCCACTAAACCCACTACGTGCGCCTCCTACGCCTCACATATGTCACGATAGGTGGTCCCGCATCCTCTGTAGCCGTAGGGGTGGGTGAGTCCGCATTATAATCCTAATAAAATAAGGTAATTGAATTCTAATTCGATTTTTTTTGTGAAATACCTTGAAATTGCACATCCAAACCTTTTCTATCATGACTTAACTAATTCCAATTTAAAAGAGTTTTTAAATAATAAAAAGCATAAAAAGAGGAAAAAAAATGGAAGCTTTCATTTAAAAATTTTCAAATGGAAGGACAAAGGGAAAAACAAAATAAAAACATTATGGTTCACTTCAATCCAAAAGAATAAAAGATCGCAAAAAAGAAAGAAAGAAAGAAATAAGTCCAAAAGAATTAAAAAAAATGGAAATTAAAACAAAAAGGAAAAAAGAAATTAAGAAAGGGAAAATAAAGGCAAAAGGAAAAAACTAAAGGAAAATAAATAAAAGAAAAGAAGAAAACGAAAAACAAATCATAACACAAATTTATAGAAAGTGATATAGTAGAACGAAAGGGTAGAAAAGGAAAGCGGAAAAAGAAAAGAAAGGGAAATAGAAGCAAAAATTAAATCATACCAAAGGAAAAGGAATGAAACAAAAGAATAAGAAAATGGAAAAACACTGCTCCTTGAACCACCCAGGGAGGAAGGCGCTCTTTCTATCTGTCATGGTGGCCATTGGGCCCGCCGTTGGGCGGGCCCGGTCCCGGCCAGTCCTTGACTGGGCTGGCTCGGTGGCCGGCCAAAGGGCGGAAGCCTAGTCCGCGGCCCGGACCAGGCCGGGCCCGGGCAGGGTAGGGCTTTATATTTTTTAATAAAAATTAAATTAAATTAAATTAAATTCTAAAAATTCTAAATAAATCTTAAAAGTTCTTTTAAAATGTAAAAAATATTTACACAATATATAATATTTATACATTGTATTAAACTCTTTAAAGATAGATAGTTTTATAAAAACATAGTATTTAATAAAAATTACAAGTAGATAGTCTTTTGTAAATTGTAAATATATAGAAATTTTATAAATGATAAAAAATTTACTTATACTATTGCTAAATAGATACAATATTGCCATTGGACAGTAACGTATTTAAGCCCGAAATTCTCGAAGGTCCAGGATTAAATCTTAAATTTTTTTGAGGGGGTGACTAAAGTCGGCCAGCTGTACCTATCATACAATGGCCGAAAAAGAACTCCAATACAAATTAGAAAATAGAAAATGATAATACACGGAAGAAATGAAAATCACTCATTTGTGTCTCTTCCTTGTCTGAATCTTCGGAAAGGTCCTTTTTATCCTGCGAGCGGTTTTCTGCATGGAACCAATCCTTTGCACAAACTACAACTTCAATTATGTCTTCCTTCAGCCTTGACCTCTTATTACTCAGAACGTGACCACCTGCATTAAAATCAGACTCCGAAGTAACTGTAGATATATAGACAGCTAACAAATCACAAGTCATGATGGAAAGAATTGGATAAATTGATTCATACCTTTTCCACCATGCAAGAGTATCAAAATTCTTACATCCATTTCCGCCTCAGTAAAAGGAAACAGATTTGCTAAATACTTAGACAGTTCATTAGGTGAACTATTTGACTCTACTGTTTTTTGTTTTTTCTTCCCTAAAATTTGTCGAATCCTACTCGAAGAAGTAACATGCACAAAAAAGTATGTGAAGACCTATCAAATCTAGTCTCATAAGTAAATCTAGTCTCATAAGTTGCAAAAAGGGTTCTTAAACTATTTTTAAACGTAGCGATATGTTCAGCATAGGAAAATCTCATGTTTTCACCAATTACAACCTCCTCCTTAATATGTAGATTAAAACTTTAGAAAAAGAGTAAAGCATATGAACAAGATTTCAATGCTTAGGTAGTTTTATCTCCATGGCTTTTATCAGAGGAATAACAGCAGTGTTAGGCTGGCTGCACATGGTCTCTATGCTTAGCTAAAGCTTTGGAAATTAAAACTAATTGTTTTAATACTAAAACTAATGTTGGGTAGTACACCCCTGAAAGTTTATTTGTAGCGGTAAAAAATCTCAAAAAAATCATGAAGATGATCTATAGTTATCCATTCATTTTCACTAATTTCATACGATGGATCGTGAAATGTTTGTAATTGCAAAATCTGTAAGCCGATCTCTATTCTTAATTGAAACGCATCATTATATAAGTTGAATTCCACCTATATTGAACATCAAATTTAAAGGCTAGGTACCGTCTTTGGTTAGTACGACACAGTTGTTTGTACTGATGTCGCCTAGTGCCAGAAGTATGTATATATAACATGATGTTCCTAATTTTATCTAAATAAACCGGAGAAGTTTTAAGTCCATCATGAACTATCAAGTTCAATACGTGACATGCACATCTTTGATGAAACAACAACCCATCCATATCGGAGTTTAAATTTCTTTTTAGACAACTAATTGTACTAGTGTTATTAGATGCATTATCAAAAATAAATGAAAAATCTTTTCAGAAATATTAAAATTATGAATAACAGACATTATCACAGAAGAAATAACACCCACAGTATGAGCATGCTCTAACATTCTAAATCATATAATCATTTTGTTAAGCATGTAATCATGATCTACATAATGTGATGTAACACATAAATAGGACGCTCTCCATTTTGTTGTCCAAATGTCTGAAGTTAAAGCTATTCAAGAATTTAAGCTAGCAAAAGTTTCCGGCAATTTAGCTTTTTCAGCTTGAAAAGTTGACATAGCATCTCTTTGAAGAGTGTTTCTAGACACTCTTCTAAATGCAGAGTTAGCCACTTGGTTAAACTGTTCTAATTCGGGGCTTTTCCCATAACTAAATGGCAATTTTTGGCATAAAACCAATCTAGCTATCTCTTTTCTCATGGTCTCAGCAGAGTATGAGAAATTAGATAGAGAGGAAGAAGATGCAGATACGTTTAATGTGGTCTGTTTAAAATCTATTTTTTTTCGTGAGTTGCTATGTCTCTTAAGGTGTGTTGTGCCGTCAGAAGGTTTGCAATTAAAATTAAATCTACATATTTTGCAAACTACCTGCTCGTCGTTTTTGCCAGGGACAGGTTCAATCGTAAAGTGCTCCCAAACCGCAGATTTTCGTGATCTGGGATGGGGTTGTGTAGAAGGAACAACATGAATAGTAGGTTGAGCAGGAGTAGAAGCGTTTACAGAAGAAGTCTGTGCAGAAGTAGTATATGCAAGTGTAGAAAGCGTGTACTCATATCTTTCGGTTTGTGACATGTCAATGTCATATTCTGGTGTTTCTATAGGGTTGTTCCTTATCCTAATAAAATTATCATATTCTTCAGTGTTTGCAAAGTGCAAGTTAAAATTCATACGGTCGTTTGGTCGATCCATAATGCTAATATATAAAGGAACCTGATTACCGGATTGTGACTTGCGAGTGGTGTAGAGAGCAGACGGAGCTTGAGCACGGAGCGAGTTGTGACTTGAGTGCAAAGTTGAGCTTGACAATGAGTTGAGACTTGAGCTTGAGGGCATTTGAGAGCAAAGTTGACACTTGACAGAGAGCTGAGACTTGTGAGCCTGCTTTGACCGAGAGGCGAGAGCTAATATTCGAGTGTTTGAACGTAGAGTTTAATAGAGAGCATATGAGAGTGTATGAGAGTTTGAGATTTATTAAAAAATGAGGGGTTGCGTTCAATTTATAGGAAATTTCCCGGTGTAAAAAGACCCAAACCCCCCAAAATGGCCATTTATGACCATGGGCGGAAATACCCATAATGCTCCCCAAGGGGGGCTGGAAACGGTCATATGACCGTTTCCCCCTTTGGGCCGTGTGCCTGCAGCAACGACAGATGCAGACACGCCCATCTTTTTAATTAAAAAAATACAGGGCCGGCCCTGGCTCGTTTGCGGGTTGGGCCGGGCCGCGGGCCAGGGGAAGCCCGTCCTGGTCACCGGGCCGGGCCGGGCCGGGTCTGTGGCCCGGTCAACGCGGCCGGCACCGGGCCGGCCGGGCCGGGGGCCGGGCCGCGGGCCATTTGGCCACCTTGACCTATCTGATTACCACTCACACAACCAAGTAGGCACAAGCACAGAAGTTGTGAAAAGTTCGTTCAACAATACATCTATGTATTAAAACACAACTGTTTTTGAATTCTAGGGCTGACTAGGACAAGATAAAGAGTGACTATGATTTGTTCTTGAAGAATGAAAGGTTGTGAGTTTGAGAAAGTTTTGGAGGAAATCAATTTGATTGGAAAACTCAAAATTTTGAAATTTTTATGAAAAAGCGTAGCATCCAATGGCACCTCACACATTATCCAATGGCAGTTGTAATTATGGAAAAACGCAACATCCAATGGCAGGGAAAAATGTTGGAGATTTGAGTCAGTTGGAATCGAACCAACTTTGCTTAGCTGGGTCCCACTGTCCCCATTTGTAGACTGGACGTCCAAATTAAAATCCGCCTAACCTGTACAAGAAAAATTCGAAGAAAGTATAGATGGATTAAAAGGGAGTCTTGAAATGTACAATGTGCTTTTAATGGCACCCGACAAACAATTAACGGTAATTATATAGGTGCCAAATATTTTGTCTTATTATTTTATAATTATTTGTTCATTTCCCATTCCACTGTCCATTTTTGTTCGTTTAAATTTAGCCCACGTCGAAGCTAAATTTTTGTTCGTTTAAATTTTGGAGGGTGAATTATTTTTTGGGGAGAAAAAGGTTTTGAGGGCACGGGTTCGCACCGAAGCTAAATTTTTGTTCGTTTAAATTTTGGAGAGAGAAATAATTTTTAGAGAGAACAAAGATTTTGATGAGATATCTTAAATGAACCCTCCCCGAGGGCACGGGTTCGCGTCGAATCTAATTTTTTGTTCGTTTAAATTTTGGAGGGGAAAATAAGTTTTGGAGAGAACAAAGATTTTGAGGGGATATCTTAAATGAACCGTGTTCGAGGGCACGGGTCCGCGCCGAAGCTAAATTTTTGACTGTTTAAATTTTGGAGAGGGAAATAATTTTTGGGGAGCAAAGATTTGAGCAAATCTTAAATGAACCATGCCTGAGGGCACTGGCCCGCGCCAAAGGTTCCTGCGCCGAAGCTAAATTTTTGTTCGTTTAAATTTTGGAGGGGAAATAATTTTTGTGGAGAACAATGATTTCGAGTGGATATCTTAAATGAACCGTGCCCGAGGGCACGCACACGCGCCGAAGCTAAATTTTTGTTCGTTCAAATTTTGGAGGAGGGGAAATAATTTTTGTGGAGAACAATGATTTTGGCCCGAGGGCACGCGCACGCGCCGAAGCTAAATTTTTGTTTGTTTAAATTTTGGAAGGGAAATAATTTTTGGGGAGAACACAGATTTTGAGGGGATACCTTAAATGAACCGTGCCCGAGTAACTAGTATTAAAATATAATAGTAATATCATGATATTTGATGCCAACCCAAAAAAGACGGACCATTGAAACCAACTCGCTCTTTTTAAAGGAGTACACATGCACACGCACACGCACACGCACATTGCTTCTTTGTAGTCTAATTGCAAGATTCTTGGTGGAAAAATGATATTTTTCTTACAGCTATTTATTATTCTAGGTGTTCTACCAAAGTACTTCAGTTCTGAGTGGTCGTTTGCTCAGTTCCATCTACCAGAGGTGACACGCTACATTGCTGCATTTGGAGCTCAAAACACTGTCATAATCATTGGCATGGATGGCAGGTATTCTTCCGGCCCTAAGGTTTATTTGCACCACCATTATTGTTAGATGTTTTCATGCTACTTCTATTGGTTTGATGTTCATAATAGATAAATCCGATCTATGCGGTCTTCTAGATTTGTTTGGTTAGATGTTCTTTTTTCCCCATCCCCTCCAGGTTTGGTTTCATGCGAATCTTTTGCGCTAAGTATATAGTACTATTAAAGCATCTGAACTTATATTGAGTTCACCTTGGACTCAAGCTAGAAGATATCATCAGGAACTAAACAATGTATGGAATTTCAGATTTGACATTTCAGTTATTATCCAAATTCTTCGCCATGTTTTGGTTTCATTTGACATGCTTACAAAAAGCATTTTCTACTAGTGACCGGTTGCATACATATTTTGAAACTTGAAACTTGCATTGGGAGCGAGGAAGAATTCAGATTGAAATTTCAGATAGTATCAGCAATCTTGCACATCTGCTGTTTCTTTTTTCGCATGTTACTGAATTCACACAAATTTAGGGAATTGTTGGGGTGGTGAGATGTCAGTTGAGATAAATTTATAACTGAGGAAGTGCCAACTGTAGTGCGTAGATGATTTGGAAATGACTACAAAAGAAACTTTAATGTAATGAATGATAAACGCAGTTGCCTGATTAGGTGGGGCACATAATTAATATTTTAAATATGTTCCTTCTTATTTCTTCAAGCTGCAGCAGACAGCTTATCCAGCAAGAAGTGAGAGCACCCATGATCTTACATGACTTCACATCAAGATGTCACCTGGAATCTGTTTACAATTTTCTCCTGAATCTTCATAGCATGCGCACGTATAGTGCTTTCCCAACCATATGCAAGATATTAAAGTGAGTAATAAAATGCCTAACCAAATATTCTCACTATTTGATTGGTCAAGTCGAGCTCGAGTAAGCCGGGGGAAGCTTCTTTTAATACATGTTTACCATCCGGCTTCAACAAGCATAGATTGGCCTTCGGTTTCAGGCTTACCATTCCAAGACCTATGTGGATTGTACTAGCACCCCACAAACGAGCTTATCATTTTTGTTTTCATGTTCTATTTTTGTTTTTATTATCAGCGTGTTTTAGTGTGGATGCACCTACATCTTGCGCAACCCAAACTTCTTATCTTGCAATAAACATACACATCGAATTGAAGTCCTGCTTTACTGCTGACGGCCAACATAGAGCGATTGTCTGGTTATTGACAAAATGCTCTCTCTTCCTCAGTTTCTACAGATGCCGCTTTGATCCAGTGAATGGAGGTGAGATGGTTCAGCAGGAATACACGCGGTTCATGAAAAACGACAGCCACCGGCCAAAACCTGCCACCGCATGAAATTTCAGGGCAAATCCGCCGCACGAGTGCAGTTCATGCAGACACACGAATGCGAGTCCTACCATCTACCATGCTATTCATGTGCATAAAGCTTTGTAAATCCCTTTCTGCTGCTCTGGAATGACCGGTGTGATCAAATAGTCATCACAACTCGGAATTCCTTTTATACGAACCTATGGTTGTTAATAAGCATGTCTTCGACTCTCTTTCTTGTTATCGGGTTTCTTTCTGTTTGTATTGCGTCTTCTGTTTCAATGTGAATCAAGCTTGGTTATACTGGGAGTCTTTATCACAAGCATGGCTTCGCCAACGACTCTCTGGTCTTTTGATAGCAGCAGAAGCAAGATTTGCCTGTCAGTCATCCAGCACAACAACGTGATCAAACATTTTCGGGCTTCCACGAGGGGAGTGATCCTTCTGAGCATTTTCTCTGTAACTGCAGCAGTCGCAAGATAACAGATGCTAGCTAGCTAGCTGAAATTTTATCCCGATCAAAGTAACTGCCATGTACTGATGTAAGGTATACATAAGATCAGTAGAGTGATGCACGAGAGCACTTGCACAAGGGCCGCTATAAGACCGGTGGGCTGGATGTTGATTGGGATAATAATGGTATCATATGATATATGAGGCTAAGCATCTTATGCGACCTTCAAAACCTCACCCTCTATTTTCTGGAGGAGTGTAACCATTTATTTTAATATTCATATTCTAAACCCCCAAAATAGTGAATAATCGGGTGAACCCAAGGATTTTTACATCATTGTCCATCGGTCGCAAAAGTTCTATTCATGCAAAACCATTAATTTTGCGACGGGGCGACGGGTGGATGAACATGCAAACCCCTTTGGGTCAACTAAATATTGGATGTTTTGAAATTTTAAAATACGTAGATCAAAATGAATTGTTTTGATCCTTCGAAAAAATAACGGAGGATGGAGTTTTGGAGATATATTTGAGTTTTAGCCTTATATGTCATATGATACATATTATTCTAAATTAGTTATTTGAGTTATATTTCTTTTTAAAAAGAAATTTGCATCCTTTTTTTAAATTTGTAGCCACCTTTTAATCCACATCGGTTGTAGTAGAAGCTTCTGCAAGTTGTAAGCCTAGACAAGGCCTTTGCACTTGTTTTATTAGAATGAGGTAGGAATGGCCGGAACTTTTGCAAACTTTATTAAATCTTTTGCACTAGCGTGTCGGTAATTTGAGCGTGAGGTCCGGAAAATCTTTTGATACGAGACCCAAAATTTTATCAAATCCTTAAATTATCTTTCCCAATTTCCCCACCACAATCCTTCATCTACTAGCATGCGCCAACTGGGTCAGGTCAGATCAGAATTGGGCAAAAGCCCAGTTCTGGCCTTTTGAACCATAACGTGAGTTCTACATCTTCGATTGGGCCGATTCCAGATTCGTTGGAAAGCTTGGTTCGAATGAGACCATCCCAAAGAGCCAGCTATCCATTTCTATGCATTTATATCATCATAAACTATTTATAATGTATTTTAAACCTGTTTGCATCATATGCAATAATCCCATTCAACATTCTGCTAACGCAGAAGTCGCAAATATTTTGCGACATTATTAAATCTTATTTAATTGCTGAAAACTTATGCGACCTTATTAAATCTTAATATAGATCAACTTAACTCTTTATAGACTTTAATTATTCTCGTGCACCCGAGTGCACTCCTCCTAAATTCTCCCTATTACTAAGACGCGAACCAAACTCGGTGTGAGACCCTACAGCCTGTTAGGGCCCGAAACCCCTAGACGACAGTAACCACGAGTAGCAGATGTCGTCCCTGTTTCAGAATAATACTTTACGTGATTGACCCATCAACAAAAGTGTCATCGGGATCACTATGACTGTGTCAGTGATGAATACCGCAGTTTTAGTCCCTTCGTCACAACTATGTCCCTGCATGGCCTAGGGTATGGTATATTGTTAACCCTACTAGCTAGCATCAGTTAGTATACAACAGTCTTTGTTATATACATGTTGTGCATTCTACAACGTACCCCGACTGAGGTTTAGCACAAAGGACCGTACCGAGCCTGTGACACTAACTTCCCTTTAAGGGAAGAGACGAATCCCATTTAAGTCATTTACTTACCTCGTATGCTTCAGGTGTCACCCAACTTAAGACTCTGGCCTCGATGCTAGATCATAGATCTAAGTGACACTATTCATACACAGGTTTGTACAAATGACTTGAGGTCTTAAGGACCAACTTGCCTATCATCACTACAGAGTTATTAATGACAGTTTAGTTAAATTTTAACCATTTAATAACTCTTAATTGGGTCGTTCAGTGAACTCATTCTCTAATGAGCACCTGTGCCTTGTCTCCGACTTCGCCAGGTCGAATGACTATGCGATCATCATTACCCTACAGGGTAAGACGAAGACACAATGGTCTGTCCGATGTGTCGATATCCTTTTCTCGACACATCTATGACCACGAACATTTTAAGACTTAAGTTCTTGTCGGTCATTTACTTTCACAATCGAGATCTACATCTAGATACGCAATGACCTCACTTTTAATCTAAGGAAATTATCCAAGTATTTGATTCATAGAATTTATACTAGGACAATTATTACCTGTTGTATTTACGAACAAGATGTTATATTAGGATAAATTGCCTCAAGGGCACATAGCTTCCTACAACCCCTACCTTAGGTCTTATGCTTTGGCACGTCCATACCGATTAGCGGCACGACTGTGCATAATGTTTTCTATATAAGAAATGTTTGTAATGAACAAAAACAAGTTATCTTTGGATTTCCGAACTTTTGCATTAGTATTTTAGGCGACTTTCTTGGATTTTCTCGTTGTAATCTTGCTATCTTATTTGTAAGAGCTCTTGCTCTTTAATTTAGATTAGTTAAACTTCTTTGCTCTATTATTGCATTGTGTTTTCTTGTGTTGTTTGTTATTCATCCTGCCCATTTTAATACTTGCCTAGCTATGAACCTCATTGTAATGATTTCATCAATCTTAGCTATGAATAGTAAGTAGTCCATAAGCTAGGGCCACATAGAGCCCTATTATGAGGATTTATTGCAATGGATCGTCCCAAATATTGACCCAATGTAGATTTGTAGACCCATTATAGGTTTGGATATTGAGCTATACTCCATCAGTATGATATTTAATCCCAATCAGCAACTAACCCTTGGGGTTTGGATTTGATGCTCCTAATGGAGGATTAACTATCTAGTGCCCGACTTCGACGACCAATCAGGCACACTCACTAGAATTACCAATATCATAGCTCGCGACTAACCATCTGGGTTACAATAGGAATCCAACCTATCATCGGAGTTCACTCTCTCACGGTTAGACGTTGAGGGGACGATGATTGAGGTTTATCCCTCTTTGACGTCTATAAATCCTTGTGTCGAGAAATTAGACCCATTGCCTAAATCTTTGCAATAGCGGTGATACGCTAGCCCTAGCTCTCTCTCCCATTGCATTTTCCTCTAGTTGTTCACTTTCTGCACTCACCACACCTACTTTCACGGCTACACGAAACACATCAACAACCTTAGGTTTCAACCCATTGCCTCCTCGTGTTCGACACCCGCTGCACACGACACCGTGCGCTTGCAGACATATTTAAAGCACACAACAATCATAGTTACAGTACTTGTGGTTGCATACTCGAGGGTGTTAACAGTAGATGACATTGCTTCCATTACAGCGATAATAGTAAACTCCACTTCCATTAGTAGAAAATAGAAAACTTGGATATAGTAAGAACCCTTGTCACTGTAAGGTTATGAAGCTTGTAATCTAAATATTTAGATCAAGCAGCGGAAGACTGAAAAACAAAATTTTCTTGACTAGCTAGTATGCCCATGAACTAATGCTAATTTAGGAATTACCGTTGAATAATAAAATATAAATGTCATATCTTTGTGCGAGTATTCTCAAACGAAACTCGCGGATCCTTATTCTCTTTCGATAAAGACCCGAAGCACCACGCTCACCTCCTCCAAGAAATTCCTTGGTACTCCTTTCTCCAACCAGTGCCTTAGATGAATCACGGGATGAAGAATGCCATTATGATCAAATCTGTAACGGCCTATTTTCATCAAGATAAACTATTTACGTATTTGACCAATTTTTCAATTTTTAAACTATTTTATAATGGTTTGTCAGGAGTTTCACTGATTTCAAAAATTTCTTATAAAAATATTTTGAAGTACCAGACTAGTTATGGAGTATTTTAGTAAGATCGGATTTCATCAAATACTCAAAACGTTTCTGATAAAATTCATTTTCAGTTATTACCGTTTTGACTTAATGAATTTTTTTATACAAACATCATCAAAACGTTTTCAAACTTCTTCGGTAACATTCTATGATCATTTAGGGCTTTCCACATTAATTTCGTAATTTTCTGAAGTCAAATCGATAGAGAACCCGCAAACCCGCTTCCTAAACGTTTTGGCCTAAAACTCGTATTTCCGTAGCTCAAAACCTGAAATGGATCTCGTATTCGCGATCCTCGTGCCGATACGATCCCGTCGGTATGTTTTCGTAATTTTTCGGACACGTTTGACTCCAGGGGCAAAATCGTAATTTCATATACATATGATATTTTTTTACCTAACACTAACGATGTAATTCGTTTACCCTAATCAACCTACCCTAAGTATAGTTAAGATGAGGAAAACGTGTTCACGTTTTCCATTCAGATACATCTCCCCTAAAACTTAGTCAAACCCACCAACAACCCTATTAATTACCCTAATTAATACCCCTAATTAATATCATTGACCAATATGGGTTTGATTAATAATTTTGTAATCTATTTAAACCTTACCCTAACTCAGCCATTAACGCAAAACCCTTAATCATCACGTACACACACTCTCTATCTCCATGCAACCCACGCGAAGCGGCTCGCTTCCTCCCTCACCTCCCAGTCACTCTCTTCCCACACACACACACTCTCTCTCACCAATTCTGCTCAACTCAACGATCACCCGCACCGACGATCCATGCTCATCCGCCGCCCACCGCTTCTTCCACCCCCGGAGCAACCACGCCCTTCCGCTTGTATCTTCCCGGACGAGCCCCACGTCTCCGACCGCCTGAAGCCACGCACACCGCCTCGTCGGACCCAACGGCGCCGTTCGCTCACCCCGAGATCCGAGCGGCAACCCCGTGGCCCGACCCCCCTTCATCTCCGGTGAGCTCGTCGCTCACCCCACCATCGCTTCGCCGCAGTCGACACCGTCGCCGCCTTTCCGGCTCCCTCCGGACACCGCCACGACCCCGAGCAGCAGCAGCTGCTGCTGCTGTTTACGCTCAACGCCGCTGTGCCCTCCGCCCCCGTCTTCCTCCGTGCCATGCTCCTTCATACCCCGAAGCACACCCCCGCCTCTGACAGCTCACACTGCGTTGCCCTCCATTTGACGAAGCCGTCGCCTTCCGCCACTCGCACCGCCATCTTCGCCGTCGTCTCCTCCGCTTCATCTCGCCGTCCGCCTCTCTTCGAACTCACGCCCGCCGGTGCTCTACCCTAAGCCGCCGCTCCTCGCCATTGCACTTGCTGCCGTAGGCGCCACCTGACGCCGCCGCCTCGCCATACCGCCGTAACCCCGCCGTCGGCGAACACACACGAGAAAGCCCCCGCGCTGTCGGACGATGAGAACAAATGAAGAGATAGGTAAAACCGTAATTTAATACGTATAGAAATACGTATTTACGTATTTAAGTATATTTATAAAAGGATATTAATGGATTTAAATTCATAGTAATTCGTACAGGCCTCAGAAAATTGCAAGACCAGCTCCAGAAAATCAGAAACGTCGAAACGAACCCAATGGCACTAGTTTCATCTCAATCTGACGCTTAGTTTTTCCAAAATCAATTTTTAAGCCTAAAAGTTAAATAGGTTATTTTCATTCAAAAATCAGTAACTTGCTATTTTCACGTAAACCGATATGTGATAAAAATATATGTTAAAGTACTCTCCGATACGGTCATTTTGACAGTTCATTCGCAACTTTCAGATGCAGATTGCATCCAGGAGAAATTATTGAATAATTACGTACTTAATTAAAAATTAGTTTTAAATCTATTTTGAGCCTTTAAAAATTATAAAAATTACTACAAACTTCAGAAAAATATTTTCTCCTACAGTAAAATTATTTTCATCATATCTAGCCTATATAAAAATTTAAAACACTTTTCGACAACGTTTCAATCGATTATAAAATCAAAACGACTAAGTTAAATAGATAGAACATAGTGTAGTCCTTAACTAATGATTTCTGGTGTTTGCAGGTACCAATTCTCATGCACCAGTATCTTTAAAGGCTCTAACTCCAACCTCGTCTTACCACGACAATCCCAAACAGTGTAAGTCACTCTAATTCTAACATTAGAAATTTAGCCTGTGTACTCGTATGGACTTAAGACATGACCTCTAGTCTAAGAACAGTTATTGACCTGAACAGATGATTAGAGACCTAATTAACTAGCAAACTGATCAATAGTGGAATGACCAAAAGATTAAATTGAGATAGTGCACTTTTATGGAATTAGATATCATAGTTGTTGAACTTCAAAGCATTGCTCAGGACTAAATTGAGATAGTGCACTTTTATGGAATTAAATATCATAGTTGTTGGACTTCAACGCATTGCTCAAGACTGATATTCTCTGTTGAGGCTTCTGCCTTGACTTTTCAGCAAGTAAATACCATATATAAGTATTTGTTGTACTCATTGATGGACGTATTGTTGTACACATTGTTGGATGTACGAAATGATGGGCCTATAAGGCCATACAGATATGAATACGGATATGGATACAGACACGGATACTGATACGGTTATAAATGTGATATGTGATACAACACGGGATACGGGGTAGTCTTGAGCTACGAAGTGTGCGGGAGTGACCGGGTCCACCCTTATTTGGTAAGCTGTATCATCACACTGTAGGGGATGGTAGGTAGATATTCCATGAGTTGCTCCGTGGGATGGGTGCACTTCTGGTTGCATATCGTACACTCGAGCTAAGACTGTTGCACTAGCGTGATTGATACCAGGGCCTATGAGGCCATATTGATACGAACACTGATATGAACATTGGACTATGATGATGATACACGGGATACGGGGTAGTCTTGAGCTATGAAGTGTGCGGGAGTGACCGGGTCCACCCTTATTAGTTAAGCTGTACCATCACCCTGCAGGAATGGTAGGTAGATATTCCACGAGTTGCTCCGTGGGATGGGTGCTCTTCTGGTTGCATATCGTACACTCGAGCCAAGGCTGATGCACTAGTTTGATTGATGTTGCTCTAATTGATTGATACCATTGCTTTTGTCACGACTACTCTATTTACTAAGTCGAGACTACTCGAACGTGATAGAACGGATAATAATAAGCGGTCTTAAATTACGACCGAATCAGTGTCTAGAAAGGAATGGGAAGGGGGTTGGTCAACCAAGGGACTTGTTCCTGCGGTCTTTGAAGTGACCTGTGCCTTCAAGCCCTGACTGCCTGGCTGATTTGGGAGTTAAACTAGACTTCTTATTATTAGGCCATCCTACACTATTAGATAGTCAAGCGACACGTCTTTTCTTAAGTATTACTAGGTCTACCTATTGTCATCATATTACCGATTGGTCAAAACATTGTTAACCTGGTTGTCTTACTATTGCCATCCCATTGGTCAAAATATCGTTACTACCACATGCCACGCCACAGTCGTTACTTTTACACTTGTACAGTCATCTTTACTTTATGCCTTACATGCATCACTTACCACATCTGAATAGTTACCAGCACTTTAATTATCACTCTTACATACCTGTCAGCTCATACTTTACTTTTTGTACCTATCTGACTATCTTTTGTTTACTATATATAATTTATTCCATACTTTTGCACTACTTTGTTTCTATTGCTAGAATTGTTGTGACTTACCTACGGTTCCATCTCTGTGGCACCGCAATCGACGTACATATGGAGGCAGATGCTCTAGAGTTAATAGCGCCAGAATTTGACCATGAGACTGCAGCTTTCAGAGTAGTTTCCAGTTGTATTTACTTTCCTTCATGTACGATTGTTGGACAATTTTTGTACAATATGGATGTAGTAATTGGACACTATTTGGGTATTTTTGTACATCTCTGCATCGTGGCTATTTTGTTTTCATTGGTTAACTGCAGGACCTGCGCAAATACCAAAAAGTAACGGGCCCGGGAATCGGGTCGTTACAAAATCATCTTCTTTGCTTTGCTAAAGCGAAGGAGGAGGAGGAGGAGAAACTTAGATTTTTGCTCAAAAGAGGTTGATTATTTCATGTGTCAAGGGGCTAGGGTAGCCCCCTATTTATAGGGATTGGAGAAGACGAATCTAATTTGGATTGAGTATTCACATCATACTCAACCTATCTCCAAGTGGAATTGGCATCCTAAATAAGTTCCTATTGCATTGTGACTCCTGGATACGAATTGGAGTGGATTTCCAATTGAATCCTGTGTCAAATTCACATCTGCCACTCAGCATTAGTCAGTTAGTCGACTATATACATTAACTAGTCGATTAGGTAACTCTCTGTAACTTTTACAGTCTGCCTAGTTGACTAGCGCCTTAACACTAGTCGACTAGTAGCTGATTAGGCGGCTAGTGCTAACGCACTAGCCGACTAGTCTATGCTGACTTACTTTGTTCCATTCTTCTGATCACAACCCTTTGCGATCTTAGCCATATTATATCATATTTACTCATAGTTTCTTCCTTCATTTCTGGTGAGGAGTTCATCATCAATGTGAGACCCTAATAGCCAGATTCCTACTATAGTTGTGACCACGATCCCCATCATGTCAATGCTCGATAGCGGCTCTAGCTGAGCGGGTCGACCCTCGTTTTGGAACCGTCATTATCTGGTTTGGAGGCTGGAAACATGCCAAGATAAGCCGGGTTTTACCGTGACAGATTTCGTGTAGTCCGGTCACTTCTTTATAACTATGTCACTAAGGTGTTTAGGATACGGTATCAGGTCAAACCCCACTACACATTAAACCCTTTGAGTCAAATGCGATCCCATAGTTAGTGGTTGGATGCCACTTGTTAACTCTTAACAAGTTCATCTCCTATCTTGACCAAGGATTTATTATGGATCCATTTACTCAATTGTGACACTAACCTCCCATACCGGAGGAGACAAATCCCAATGCTTGCCTCTGAATAATGCAAATTCCAATTCATTCTACAATCTCTCAAGTTCAATCGATTACAGAAAGATAACAGTGATAATACAACTAATTCTCTATGAGGTAATGGTGGAAAGGATGGTAAAATGGGTGAAACTATTAACCTAATCCACACAATAGGGTTCGAGAATCGAATAGGCAACTAGCGAGGAGGAATGCATTGGTTGTGTGTTTTCTAGGAATTCTTTTAATCATGGCTTTAATCATCCCTAGTATCACTCAGTGGTGGATCCTTTTTGGCTTGCACCACTGAATGATGCCCTCTCGGGATAAGCTCAAAGTACAACTCAATTGTGGATCCCTGTCGGTCCTGCACAATCAGAAGGTGTCCTTTTGGTGTTACGTGAATGCTCAACGAAAAAATGATCCCTCACATCATGGGTTTCATGAGAGTGGAGCCACCTCTCCTCTCGGTTCGTACTACACCCCTATACCCTCGCTAAAGCAATAATTGAGTGGAAATATATTTAGAAGCCAATAATGCAATAGATCTAATCTATAAAGCATGTCAAAAGACAATTAGAACAACAATTAACAGTCAATCATAGCTAATCATCACCAATTACATGATATTTAGCCAATCATCATGAAAAAGATGACATTTTTATAGCATAACATCATTCCAATACAAAATACTTAAGCCAAATACAAATACCAAGAGAAAAGGAGAAGAAATAGCATATAATCCCTCGAAGGTGGTGTCTTTGCCCTTCAATCTTGCTCCTCCAAGCTCTTTGCCCCTTCAATGGCCTCCAAAAGCCTTATATTTGGAAGAAGGAAGAAAGAACCCTGAGAAAATGGGTCATACGTATTCAAAATATTCTCCCTAAAAATTTCAACACATTCGAAATCTCTCCAAACCTAAAAATATTTGCAGCATCATTCAAAATATTCCCCCTAATAAATTTTTTTAACTACATTCAAACTAAAGTTTTAGTTCCCTCCAAATTTATATCCCATCAAAATTTAAAATTTTAGTTCTCCCAAAATTTAGTTTCCTTCATATTTAGTTCCCCAAAATGTTAAATTAAAAGATAGTTCCCCTTTGAGAATTTAGTTCTGCCTAAATTTTTTTATTTTCTTGAAAATTTATGTCACGCCCCGCTTCCCAAAAACATGGAGGCGAAGCGTGAGAAGGTCCGCACGGACTTGAAGCTGCAAAGCCGCAAGTCCGATAAGCATCAAATAAAACGAAGTAGCAGGTCCCTGTAATGTGACTCAGAACAACAATAATAATAATAGCAAAAGAGACGAATAATATAGCATTTATTCAACTCATGGTCCAACAAAAATCCACAACCAGAAATGCCACCAGGCAACAAAAGAGTCAAAAAGCAAAAGGCCAAGCATGGCCAACAGAATCTAACAAAACGGTGCTACTCACCGACAACCACAGCTAACAAAAGAAGAGTACGGAAGATCTCTAAGATTGATCACCGGTGTCCTCGTACTCCACGTCACCAACAGGTTCGGGCACGAACTCCACGAACTCGTCACCCTCCGCAACTGTATCTGGCTCAGCAACTAACATGCGTCACCCAAAGAGAAGGGGCACATGTCAGCAAGTCTAAAAAGACTTGTGCAAGGAAACTATAAAAGTAAAGCAACCTAACAGTTCTAAAGTAAAGTATGACATGGATATAAAATGACAAATGACATGGCATGGCAAGTAAACAAGTAAAAGACAAGTACTGGAATTGTAATCACGTCGTGCACAGAGATTCCGCCCTTTGGCTAGAGTGGCTGTACGGGCCAACTCTTACGCTCAAGTGATCGTTTATCCCTACCCCTCCACGTGTGTCGAGCCAGGGCATTACCCCCGAACACGGAATGCTCGCTTCTGGATCAAGAGCCAGGAAGTGTTTTTAACACGGATGGCATAGGGTTATGCCCGCATAACGGGTGCCTAGCCGGTAACACAGAAACATGGATTTGGTACATGTAGTGTAGCGTGTGCTACGATGCAAGTTTAACTAGGATGACATGTAAGATGCAATGCATGGCAGTTAACAATTCAAATGCGTATGGTTAAGGAATTTAAACATGGCAGATATCAATGCATAAATGATATGGCAAGGTGTCGGATCTAGCTTCGTTGTCAAGCTAGATCACAAGGTTGCGCCTAGATCGCTATCATTTCACGATCTAGTCTCTTTCACGCTAGTACAAGGAATTTGGCCTAACAACATGGCCTAAAGAAAAGTTGGCAAGTTTCACTTGCCTGGCACCGAATTGTTGATCGACGTGAGTAACGAGAACGATGTCCTATGGTAGATGAATTCGCTGTTTATGGCAAAATAAAGATTAGACGGAAGTTCTAAATCGTTTTGCATTGAAATCCTATGTCTAATAATCCATTTTAATTTAGGGTTTCTAGTTTACGGTGTGGGTTAATAGAGGTTACAAGATTAGGATTACTAACCGTAGAGAAGCAGATGGAAGACACCAAAACGGATCTTGATTTGGTGACGAAGAACAATCCCGGGAAGCTACGGCCGAAAAACGAGATCTCGGCGACCTAGATCGGTAACCGACGCGAGATACGGCGAGCAAGAACCTCCAAGGATGAAAGAAATGATTTGGGGAAGTTTAGGGATGATTTGTGAATGATCTTGGCTCAGAAAGAATGAATGAAGAATGAAGGAATCGACGGAATAAATAAAAATAAAATGACGGCTGGAAAATAGATCTAGGGTTTCGGGGTCAACTAGTCGGTCAAAGAAGAGTGGTTGACCGACTAGTTTAGGAACTAGTCGGTCGGTCGTCTAACGTAGACCGACTAAATGGCAAACCGAAAACAGGTTTTGGTACAGGTCAACTAAATTAGTCGGTCAAAGCACAACTGGTGACCGACTAGTATAAGAACTAGTCGGTCGGTCGAACAACATTGACCGACTAAATTGCAACCAAAAGGTACAAGAAGAGAATTAGAACTAGTCGGTTGAAGAGCAACTCTTAACCGACTAAAAATATACAGTAACTACTGTAGAAAAGACTGTACAAGAATTAGTCGGTTGAAGAACAACAGCTGACCGACTAGTTTGCAACCTAGTCTGTCGGAAATCGTTCTTAGACCGACTAACGACAAACAGTAACTCTACTGTACAGTGAAACTCAGAATTAGTCGGTCTGAGTACAATGCTTGACCGACTAGTTTGAGAACTAGTCGGTCGAAGGTTGAACTTAGACCGACTAACGACAAACAGTAACTCAGCTATTTTTAATACGTTGAACTAGTCGGTCCATGAAGGATTGCCGACCGACTAGATCTCATTCTAGTCGGTTGGTTCTCCTTCGTGAACCAACTAAGATGCACCAGAAGTGCCGAAATGAAGCGCGAAGCTTCGGGAAAGACTCTATGGCTTCTAGGATCGTTCTAACTTTAGAATTACGGCGTTGTT